>PVKS010041972.1:0-15708 GCA_004027875.1 Aplodontia rufa
CCTCCCCTCCCTCCCTCCTCTTCTCCCTCCCTCCCTTTCTCCCTCCCTCCCTCTCTGGTTTGTGCCAGGCATTGAACCCAGGGTCCTGTAACCTCTGAGCCACACCCCCAGCCCTCTTTTTTTTGTTGTTGTTTTTTTGTTTTTTAGAGAAAGTGACAGTGAGAGAGAAACAATTTTTTATTTAATTTTTCATGTGACTTTCCTTGCTCTAAGACTTCATTGTGTTATGTGGTGCTAGGATTTGAACTCGGGTTCTTGCACATGCTGAGCAAGTGCCATAACCACCGAGCCACAGCTCCAGTCCCTTGTTTTGTTTTTTGATGCACTATTTCTCCAAGTTGCTTGGGGCCAAAGTTCCTGAGGCTGGCCTCAAACTTGAAATCCTCCTTTGTGCTGAGATTACAGCGTGAGCCATGGTGCCCAGCTCTGATCCTGTTTATTGTCTTTGGATGCTTTCCATTCTTCTATTTGTTCCTGGTGTTCTAAAGCTTTATGGAGTTATACCCTGTTGTATGTTTTGGAATGCTTTTTTAATATCTGTTGGTTAGATATTGATCTCTTTTGAGTTAATCCTGAGTTTATTATACCTTCTTTCTTCTTCCTGCTTTTTTTCAATCTTTCATTTTAGAGACTTTCTTTAAACCTCTTTCTTAGCTCTCTACACGTAAGAGAGTGAGACAATAAAAATAAAAAGCCAATGTGTGTGCCTGACATAGTAGAGCATTGGTTGTGACTTCCAGATTGTATCATTATGGGGTAATCTAGTGGTAGATCCTCAAATCTAGTGTAGAACCTCAAATGTTAGCTTTTTTTTTTTTTTTTAATAATAAGAGGGAGAGAATGAGCACGAGAAAGAGAATTTATTTTTCCATCTGGCCTTTGTTTCTCCAGCACTTAATTGTGTGTGGTGCTGTGCTTTGAACCCGGGTCCTTGTGCATGCCAGGAACGCACTCCAACTGCTCAACCACCTTTCCAACCCTAAATTTTAGCTTTGATCATTTTTTTCACTGTAGAAGAGCAGCTTATTTGCAGGACCATGTATAATGACTGCCTTGACATTTAGATTTGGGTAGGGTGAGGAAGCACCCAATATTCTGTATATCATATATAAACGTGAATATTAATTGTGTGTGTATGTGTGTGTGTGTGTGTGTGTGTGTACGTACATATGATGACTCCAAATCTCTGGTTTATTTTCCTCAAGAAGTAAATTTCTAGCCTTCCAAAATGAGTACGTGATAGAAGAATTGCCTGACTGCCTGTGTTTGGTGAGGATTTGGGAGTTTAATTGCGTTTGTACGGACTGTATCACCCTCCCTCTTCTGTGGTAGAGATACAGTCTATTCCTGGGTACTACACAGCAAAATAGCTTGTTGTTTCACAGATATAGTTTGTCATACTTTGTATATTCCTTAGTTTGAATGTTCCCTGCTCATTCATATATATATATATTTTTTTTTTAAAAAAGAAAGGTACAATGAGGAAGAGAGAGATAAAGAGAGAATCAATTTTATTTAGTTTTTCACATGGCTTTTGTTGCTTGAACATTTCATTGTATACATGGAGCGTGGGGGTTTGAACTTGCATCCTCGGCATGCCAGGCAAGCTCTGTAACCACTGAGCCAAAACGCCAATCCCCCTGCTCATTCTCTTGTTGTCCATATTCACGTATCTGTGGTTTGGGATTACAGCTATTTTTATGATTCATTGAGGATGAAAATTCTTTACTCCATACAATTTTGCTTGAGATTTAAAGGGACAAGAGGATTAGTTAAATCTTTGAAATTTGGAAAAATATTTTGTCATAGACTACTTTACTAAAGTTTATTTAAATATATATAATCAGCCCTCTCTAAGAATCTAATTTGGGGGGCTGGAGCTGTGGCTCAGCTCTTAACAGCACTTACCTGGCATGCGGAGGACACAGGTTCAAACCCCAGCACCACATAAGCAACGGAGTGTAGGAGTGGCAAGAGTCACATGAAAAGCTAAATCAAATTGATTTCTCACTCTCTCACTATCTCTCTTAAAAAAAAGAAAAAGAATCTCATTTGGGGGCTGGAGCTGTGGCTCAGAGGTTGCAGTGCTTGCCTGGCATGTGCGAGGATATAGATTTGAAACCCAGTACCACATGCACAAAGAAGTGTTGGAGTAACAAAAGCCACATGAAAAACTAAAAAAAAAAAAATTGATTCTCATTCTCTCCCCCTCCCTCCCCCCCTTCCTCTCTTTCTCTCTTTAAAAAAATAAAAATAAAAGAATCTAATTTGTCCCATTATCAAACATTTGTAGACACCAGGCATGTGATACATGCCTGTAGACCCAGCTCTTAGTAGGATCACTTCAGACAAGCCTGGGCAACATAGTGAGACCCTGTTTCAAAAAACAAAACGTTTTTAGAATGAGCAATGGTAACTTTCAAAAGTATACTAGGTATCCCTAAATATAATATGAAGTTTTTTTTAGTTTTCAGTTTTATGTTTTCAAGAGATTGAAATGCAAATTGTTAGGTATTGATTAAAAGGGTCAGTGTCCACAATCTTAATTTCAGGCATCCTATTGGCTGATAACCCCTGCATTTGTTCCAGTGTTTTCTTCTGTGTTTCTACTCATTTATTGTTTTTCTTTATTTGGTCATGAAATGCTTTTACACAGTATTTTTTAATCTTCCTCAAACAGTGCCAATTCTCAGTACCTCTACTTTCATCATGTATTATAATCACATCCTTCTTACATACTCTCAACTTCTTGCCTCTCTCTCCCTTCATCGTACCTCCTAGGAAAGCCCTTTATCACCTCATGTAACATACTTGCACCAGAGCACCTGAAAGTGACTGGGGAAAAATACCTAATTACAATGGCTGGAGTTTTTGTTGTTCTCTCAAGTGCAGCTTCTCAATGTTGCCTAGCAAACCCTTCCGTATTCCATTCCAAGGATATTTTCACTTCCTTGTAAAATAATGCCATATCCCCTCAAAACCATAAAATCTTCTGTCCTGTGTGCACACTTAGCTGATTATCTTGTTCTTTAATGGAGACCTTAGAAGAGGATCATTTAAGGATTAAACCTACCTATCTGGCTACAGTTGTAATATCTGTACATTCTGCCTTTGCTCTTTACTCCGTGCCCTCTAAGGCCAGTCCTTGTACTTGTGCAGTGAATCTGATCCTTGTTCACTTTAGAACACTTGTTTTTCAAATTCTTCTTTCATTTCTGACTTCCAATTTGTCCCATTGGATTAGATAATTCTTATTATTATTACTGATATGCTCTAACAGCCCCCATCTTTTATAAATCCTTTGTGTTAGTCTGGATTCCCTCAAACAAAAAGAATTACACACACACACACACACGTATATATACATACATACACATACTCACAACACCCCTCCCCCGCCCAACCTCCTCTTTTTCACAGACATGCGCACTTAAGAGAATTCGCTCAATGATGAGAGCCGGCCAATTAAAATCTATTGAATAAGCAAGCCAGCAAGTTGGAAACTCAGTCAAGAATAGTACAGCGTTGAGTCTGAGATCTGCAGGGCAGGCCAGAAAATCAGTATTTTATGTGCAGTTGTCAGAAATTTCTTCTCTGAGAAGTTTGTTTTTACTTTTAAACCTGAAACTAATTAGGTGAGGCCCACTCACATTATTGATGATAATCTCTTTTGTTTGAAATCAACTGAATTTAGATTGTTAACATAATCTACAAAATACTTTCAAGGTAACAACCGGGTTAGTGTTTGATTAAATAAGTGGCCAAGATAACCTAGCAGAATTTGACACATAAGACTGATTATTACAACTCCCTTTTTCCTCATGCCCCTCTAGTTACAGTCCTGTCTCTCTCCTTTTCGTTGCTGCAAATCAGAAAGAATAATTTATATTCACTGTTTGTACTCAGTATCCTCATAACTCTGTTTGCATCTTCTCTAATCAAATTTCTGTCTCTACTACTGCACTGTGTGTTGTCTTCTGGACAGCAGTTGCCTTCTTGGATTGACAATTGAGTTCCCCTTTTCCTTAAGGTGTATTGTAATCTACATAACAATGGAATTTGTTGCTGCATGTTCATGCATACACACAATACAACAGTGTGTAATTGTGTCGGTTACATTTCCTAGTATCTCTCATTTTCCTTCCTGCTTCCCTTCCTGTGGTTTACTGGTCTCCATTATATTTTCATGCAATGCCCCCACCCTTTTTTCTTCTTTTTTTCTCTCTCTAGCATCCATGTAAGAGAGAAAGCATATGATTCTTGACTTCATGAGTTTGTCTTATTTCACTCAACATGTTGTTCTCTGAGTCCAACCATTTACCATCAAATTACATTATTTCATTCTTTATAGCTGAATGAAACTGCATTATGTATATATACCACATTTTCTTCATCCATTCATCCGTTGATGGGCACCTGGGCTGGTTCCATAATTTGACTGTGTGAATTGTGATGCTGTCAGCAAGGGTATGCATGTATCATTGTAATCTAATGACTTTAATTCTTTAGCATAAATACCAAGAAGTGGTATAGCTGGATCATAGGATGGTTTCATTCATAGTCTTTGTTTTTTATTCTTTTCAGTGCTATGTAACATTAGGATACATTTTGACATAATTACAAAAGCATGGAACATAATTTGCTCTAATTCAGTCCCCAATACTAACCACACCACCTTCTCCGACCCCCTGCTCTCCTCTCTGTATTCTACTGATCTTTCTGTAATTTTTTGTATTTTTTAATTAGTGTCTTAAGGATATAGTTGATATTGGGATTTACTATGCTGTACTCATGTATGTCCATATAAAAGTTTGGTCAGATTCATTACACTGTTCTTCCCTTTTCCCATCCTTTCTTTGTTCTCCTCAGTCACTTTTATCTACTTGACTGATCTTTCCTCTATTTTGATGAAATTCCCTCTCTTCCTTGCTGATTTCTTTCTTTCGTTCTATCTTGTCAACCGCTTCTTATTTTGGATTGGCTTCCACATATCAGTGAAAACATTTGATCTCTGAGTTTTGGAGTCTGGCTTATTTTACTTACCATGATCTTCAGTTCCATCCATTTACCATCAAATGTCATAATTTCATTCTTTTTTATAGCTGAGTAATATTCCATTGTGTATATATACTACATTTTCTCTCTCCATTCATATATAAGGCATCTAAGTTGGTTCCATAACTTGGCCATTATGAATTGTGGTGCTGTAAACATTGATATGGCTACATCACTGTAGTATGCTGATTTTTGGATGTATACCGAGGAGCAGAATAGGTGGGTCATGGTGGTTTCATTCCTAATCTTTTGAGGAAACTCCATGCTGATTTCCATAGTGGTTGTACTAATTTACAGTGTCACCAAAAGTATATGTTTTTTGCACCTTTGTCAAGATTTAGATGACTGTATGTATCTGGGTTTGTCTCTGTGTCCTCTGTTCTCTTTCATTGGCTAATGGGTCTGTTTTTATGACAGTTCCATGCAGTTTATATTATCATGACTCTGTAGTATAAGTTGAAGTCTGGTATTACGATGTTTCTAGCATTGCTTTTTTGATTAAGAATTCCTTTGGCTTTTCTGAGTCTTTCATTCTTCCAATGAATTTTTAGGATTTTTGTTTTTTTTTTTTAAAGAGAGAAGGACAGTGAGAGAGACAGAGAAAGACAGAGACAGAGAGAGACACACAGAATCAATTTTTATTGGGTTTTTCACTTGGCTTTCCTTTCCCTGACACTTGATTGTGTACAAGGGTTCTGGGGTTTGAACCCGTGTACTTGTGCATGCTGGGCAAACACCATAACCACTGAGCCACTGCTCCAGCCCCTAGTACTGTTTTCTGTAGCTATATAAAGAATGTCATTGATTTTTTTATGGGGATTGCACTTTCAGGTTTGTACTTATAAGCACCTGTTTGCAGACCACACTCTGAATAGCACAGAACTAGATCATGTTCATAATTTTGTAGCCCACAGTTAAAATGTAAAAGCAAATGAAATATTATTCTACTTAGGCAAGAAAAGGGTATTTCAAAGCCTGTGTCACAGGATGAAGACTGAATAGGATGAGTAATTTATAATAATTCTGTTAATAGTACTAGTAAGCATTTAGTATGTGTTGATTGGTCTTTTTAAATAGACTAAAGAAAATATAATTGCCAAGTTGTATCTGTCTCATAAAATTAGAAGTCTGTTCTCAATACCTACTTGCTTAGGTGTTGATAATAGAAATGAAATTTTTAATGATGTCTTAAATTTACAGATTTAGAAATATTTTACCCCAGAGAGTAAAGGGTGCTATATTATATATGGTGCTGTCCTAAAAAAAAAAATGTATTGATTATCTTGCATTTTTTGTTTATTGTAGTAAGTTGTTTATTTTCTTGTTAATATGTCTGGGTTCAGAGGAGGGTCATTTCATGACAAATTGGAGTTTGGGATCTGGGTTCACAAGAAGATACATAGCTGAAAGCAAAAGTCTCTAAACTCAAGAAAAGCTGTCTCACCTTCTACTGGTAAATTCCAGCCAGGATTGGTGTTAATTTTAATGTATTTCAAATTCTTGATCTTCATTTTACTTTAGAAATCTACGAGTTTATATTGATCCCCTGTTAGTTATCACTTTGTGTGCTCATACTGCCTCACTCAGATAGTTTCATACCAGATCCTTCTGTCTTTGAGCTGTTTTCTTTTTTAATACAGGTTAATTTAAAAAGTATTGTTGACCTTCATAGTATATTGAAATATTCTACTTTTGACAATGTATAAATAAAATTCTGCAAAATCACTAGCTTGTAGTTTGAAATACAAGAATATTTATATTTCTCAGTGTGTTGTTAGATGTTATATCTCAGGAAAAGACATATTAAATGCATTGGTAAATTGTTATTAACTTAAATGCATTTGTTTTCAGGATTTTTGTTTTATGTTTTGTTTTTTGGGCATCAGCAATCATTGTTAATATGAAGGGGGCCAAAATGTAGAGTTTCAGTGATTTGGTGTATGCAGATAGAACAGAAGTAGATTATTAGATAGGTAGACATCAATCCAGCATTATGAATGTATATTATGTATGTAATTAAAGGGAAATAGTGAAATTTTAAAAGCCATGTATACTTATTTTAGTTAAATTGTCATGTTTAGCATGTAAGTGAATCAATTCTAAAACACTGAACAGTTCATTTTTTATTAGTGAACATTTATATTTGTGATTAAATTACCTAAAAGAAATGAAAGGGAAAGTTATTTAGCAGCATACTGTCTTTTCCCTTTACCAGTATTTCCCATACTCTATCTGAATAGTGAAGATAAATATGAATGAATAGACAAAATTTTTGAGATTAGAATCATAATTCTTGAACAGATGATTTAAAAGTAGAACTTTAAAAATAATGGGATTTACAACTATAAGTGAACATTTAAGAGTATATTAACACTGACTGGAGAGAGTAGGTCAATTGGAAATTCACAGAATACATTTTTAAATGAGTTTGATAGGATCATTGTGTGGGGTGTTTTGTTTTTTTAAAGAGAGGGACGGTGAGCGGGAGAGAGAGAAAATCAGTTTTTATTTGGTTTTTCATTTGGCATTTATTGCTTAGACACTTCATTGTGTACGTGTTAATGAACCTGTGTCCTTGCGCTTGTGAGGCAAGCGCTGAAACTGCTCCCGGTGTGGGTTGCTTTGTTGTTTCTTTTGTTTGTTTGTTTGTTTGTTTGTTTACAAGTTTTCCTTCTTGAAAAAGGAGCAATGAGAGAGAGAGAAAAACAATTTCTATTTAGTTTTTCATGTGGCTTTCATTGGTCCAAGACCTCATTGTGTACATGGTGTTGGGATTTGAACTCATGTACTCGTGCTTGCCAGACAAGCACCATTACCTCCGAGCCACCGCTCCAGCCCCGCAGTGTGTTTTTTAGGGGTTGGAAATTGTGCAGTTTCTTGAGGTGAGGAACAGAGGGAGAAGAAGACCATCTTTGGGGGATAACAACCAAAAGTTGATTATAAACATTTAAGGGACTTTTAATACACCTATGTAAAGGTATTAAGAAAATTTTATATATATAGATCTCTGGTGGTCAGAAAAGAGGTATAAGCTTGATGGGTATGCCATCACTAAGGTGAATGTATTTGAGAGTAAAGGGAAGTGTTTGTTTAAGGTGTTGTGTAAATCTTTCTTGCTGGTAGTTAGGATAAAATTGTTGTTAAGTGGGCAGTGTTAATAAGCTAAGCAGTTCGTTCCTGAGGTACAGAAAATAATGTTGAAGACTAAGAAAGATGAGTTTATTTCTATAAAATTACTGTTTTAAAAGTTTAAATTATCCCTGATGTTATAAAATATTTTTTCTTTCATTCATTTGCTTTGTATATTTGTAATCTTGTGGATGAAAGTTTGTTTTGTAGATGAATATTATAATATTCCTTTATTTCATAGCCATGAAGCTCATGACTGCTCTGGTGAATGTTGCCTTAAACCTCAGTATTCATCAGGATAATACACAGAGACAATATGAGGCCGAGAGAAATAAAATGATTGGAAAAAGAGCCAATGAAAGGTTGGAATTACTACTTCAGAAACGTAAAGAGGTATGTAAATTTCATAATAACTGATGAAATATACAGTAAATGTAAGTTGTTTTTCTTTATTCTCTGCAGAAGGGTTTTAATTTTTTAAAAAAATTTTTTTAAATTTTTAATTGATTTCTATGAGCCCAAAACTGGAATGTTCACTGGTAATTGGCTAAGTACTTTTTGATGGCAGACTGGAATCAGAAAGAAGGCAATTTTAGGCCCCACCCTACTCTAGTGCAGCCACATCTTTAAGAATTACATCTGCAGGGGTTGGGGATTTAGCTCTAGCAGAGCACTTGCCTAGCATGCACAGCCCTGGAAAAAAAATAAAGAATTACATCTGTTACAACCCTGTTTCCAAATAAGGATACAGACACATTCTGAGGTATGATGCTCTAGGACTTAAACATACAGATTTTTGAAGACCATGTTTTAACCCCTAACATGTATGATGCTTGAAATGTTGTGGCGGTAAATATTGGAACTGGTCTTTATTGAGTATTTCTGACTAAAATGTAGGCATCTTATGAAATAGTTTTATACAATAAATAAAACATAATTTTTATAGCATGGTAAGTTACACTAATTTGAATGGTTTAATGATTTACTCTAAAAGTACAGATGATCCGCTATATGATGGTATTACTTAAAATTATTTTTACTTTACAGTAAAGCAAAACCATACATATAAAGCATAAAACTGTGGTTTGAATTTTGATTTTTTTATTTTTTTTTTCCCCTAGGCTAGCAATATATACAGTACCATACTCATTCTCTCATGATGGTGGACTGTAGTGGTTCAGTTAGCCATACAGTCATCATACTCTCTACAGTATACTGTAATATCAGCAGTGTTTGGATATTGTGCTGTTAGTTTTTTCATCCCATCATGTGTACACAATGCCCATCTGTGTATACATTAGATGTTCAATACTGTTGTAAAATAGGTTATTAAATGATTGCCCATCTGTAGGCTGATAGTTTAAGTGTTCTGAGCATATTTAATATAGGTTAGACTAAGTTATGATATTTGATAGGTTAAGTGTGTTAAGTGCATTATTGATTTAACAATATTTGCAATTTACAGTGGATTGATTAGGACATAACCCTATCGTAAGTCAAGGAACATCTTTCTGTATTCCCAAACTTATTTTAGTAAAATCCGAAGCAGCATACAGCAAAGAATAAGTCTGAAGGAATGTCAGATACATGTAATAGCAAATATGTCACTGGATATTACTGCACAGTAGCTTTTTGCTGCTGCGTTAGATATACCATTGGTGGCCAGAAACTTTTGTGTTTTCTATTATGCCTCCTATTTTGGGAATTTGGTCTGTTTTCAGTTGTGGACTATTCAAGTGGAAAGTAGTATTTGGATACTTCAGACAGTATTAAGGTCTTGTACAGTGACAAATAAGTTGATCATGAGTGATCCCTTATCTAAGGAAGGCAGCATCAAGCCAAGGACCTGGTTTGGTGAGATGAGCAGAAATTTAGGCCTGTTCACAAAGCATGTAATACTTTGGAAATAGGAGCCTGATCATCCTTCCTTGTTAGAAATTGTAAAGTATGTGTGTATGCATCTGTTTTTTTATCTTGCTGCTGCCGCCTTTTGTGTGTGTGTGTGTGTGTGTAAATTGAACCCAGAGGTACAATACTACTGAGCTACATCCCTTCTGGTCCTTTTTACTTTTAATTTTAAGACAGGGTTTCATCAGGTTGCTCAAGTTAGCCTCAAAATTGCATTCCTGCCCTCAGCCTCCTGAGTCATTGAGATCACAGGTGTGTACTACCCTGCCCAATTAGTATATGCCTAGATAAAGACAGCAAAAGACTTCAAAATCAAGATGATAAAGATATAGAAATAATGCAGTTATCTTGGTTATTTCAGATATCTGTTGCATAGTGAGAAAAAAGGATTGATAACCACCCAGAATGATAATAAGGATTTAAAAAGAGTTGGAACCTTTCATTCCAAACAAAATGGCTAGTATTTCAATTTACATTTTTATTGGTTCTTTTTTTTAGTTATACATGACATAAAATTATACAATGACAAAATTATAAAACCATAGAGTTTAACTTGTTCTAATTTAGTCTTCAGTTTTTCCCCTTCCTTCCATCACCTTTTTTTTTTAATATATACATGACAATAAGCTGTACAGTGATGCGATTGTAACAGCTTGGAGTGTACCTGTTTTTAACTCAGTTCCCAGTATTTCCTCTCTCCTCCCCTCTCACTAGTCCCCTGTTCTTTTTAGACATATTTGATAGTAAGATAAACATTAACATTTTTATAAAAGTATGTAGTATAACCTATTCTAATTCAGTCCCCAGTAATTCCCCCACCTCCCATTCTCTTCACTCTATCTACTTTACTGGTCTTTTTATTGTTTACTAATTGTTTTATTGTTAATTTGCTGACTCATTGATATACATGTTGATAAGAATTGCTATGATATGTTCATATACGAACGAGAGAAACTTAAGTCTCAGTTTACATTTTTTTACTGTTTTTTCATTTCAGCTACAAGAAAATCAGGATGAAATCGAAAACATGATGAACTCTATTTTTAAGGGTATATTTGTTCATAGATACCGGTAAGGGTATTTTAAAGTCACTTAGAAAGTCTTTAAATTGTTTGTAACCCAGTCTAATTATAAAGCCTAGTAGCATTCTTCAAGTTCTTACTTTTGTTCTGTTTTGTATAAAACAACTTTGGCTATAAATGGTATGTAAATGTCATGCGGAGGATATGCACTTATAATAGCCACATTCTTCCAAAATAAGAACATATGTTGTTGGAAGCAGCCTGTGTACCTGGCATTCATACTGATAAAATAGTAATGTAACCATTAAATTAATATGGCCTTAATAAGACACAGTTTAGTTTACACATTTGAAAAAATGAAATGCTCCATTTCTTGACCTGTGTTATTGTTCCATAATGAAATAAATAGCTAATCTTTTAAAATACATTTGTTAAGATGAGAGGTAAGAAGACAAAATAGGGTATTCCCGAAGATAATGGAAAACTGTCTTTACTCATGAAAGTAGGAACTATTAGCAAAGTACTTTTTATCATATACCATTACATGTGAGTTTAGTTTATCTTTCTGTGAAGTCTTAAAAACTTGAAAATACATTATAAAAGATTATATTTGATATAAAATTGATAAATGATATACATATTATTTGTTTAGTTGTGAAATATGTATAAGTAGATACACTCTCAGAGAAGCACTGTTTTCAAACTGATTTGTCTGATATTGGTTGTTAATATAAAAAGGTAATTTAAAAAAGGAAATTGTGTAGGTATGTAGGTATCTTTGTGTGTATGTGTATATTTGATATTTTAGCAGAGCTTAAACATTTTAACTCAAATGTGTAAAAAGATCTCAAACAGGGCCAAGGCCTTTACTTCTCTAGTTAGAGCTTCATATCCTCCCCTTCATATAAACCACACCTATAGACCATGATTGACCCATCTATTTGAAAAAAGCAAGAACTTACATATACATGGCATGTAGTCATGTAGTGTTTTGTCCTCTTTTTTTGTGAATGCATAATTGAAGTAAAATTGATTGCATATTTAGTTGAAATATTGGATGACTTTTGACATATTAGGTACTGAAAAACAATGGCAAGATAATAGATTCATCGTCCTGAAAAGTTTTTTTCTTGATACTTTGTAATTCCTCCCTACCTCCTTTCTTGTCACTCTGCGGTCTCATCATCCTGAAGCATTTGTTGATCTGCTATTTGATTTGTGTGCCTTTTTCGGACTATTGCAGCAATAGAATTATATAGTACGTACGCCTCATTTTTGTTGTTTTGTTTATTCTTTCTCTGAAAAAAATTAGAGACTTTAATCATTAAGTATATTATTTACTATGTTTTTCATAAATGCCAAGTGTCAGTTGGAGGATGTTTCTTTTTGTTTCTGTTCTTCAGAAAGTTTTTATTCAGAATGTATGTTGAAGTTTGTGACTTTTCTGTATCTAAAGATCATTATTTTTCTTTTTTAACATTATTAATGTAGGGAACTGAATTGGTTGATGTTTCAGATGTTAACATTATTACTCCATGGGTCAAAACCCACATAATCATGATATATTTTTAAATATTTATTATTGGAGGTTATTTGCTTTGCTAAAAGTTTCCCAATAAGTTTTACATCTCCAGGACAGATTAATATCTCTGACTTTTTATTTTAATGAATGTCTGACTACTTTAGGTATAAAGATAACACTGACATTGTAGATTGAGTTGCAGTGTGCTCTCCTTAACTTCATATAAAAGTTTAATATTATTTAATATTATGTTATTTCTTTAGATCCAACACATTTGTTAATTCTTGGCATTATTTCCTGACTTTTAGGGGTCCTTTTGAAAAAGTTTTTGTTTATGTGTATATATTAGAGGGTTGATACTACATTTTCTTCAAGGAGTTGCACAGTTTCTGATCTAATTTCTACTACTTTGATCCATTTTGAGTTGACTTTTATACATGGTAAAAGATAGGTATCTAGATTTATTCTTCAACATATGTTTCCTACCACCGTTTGCTTAAAAGGCTATCTTTTCTCCAACATTTGTTTTTGCCACTTTGGACAAGGTTCAGCTGGCTGTAAATATGAGGCTTTATCTCTGTGTGTTCTATTCTATTCCATTGGGTTGTGTGTCTGTTTTTATACCAGTACCGGGCCATTTTTTGTTACTATAGCTTGGTACTATATAGTCAGATATTGTGACGCCTCTAGCATTGCTTTTTTTTTTGGCTTTGAGTTGCTTTGGCTATTGTGTCTTTCACCCTTCCGAATGAATTGTAACAATTTTTTTTCCTAGTTGTATGAAGAATGTCATTGGTATTTTGATAGTATGGCCATTTTAGCACTATTACTTCTGCCTGTCTGTGAACTTTAGAAGTCCCTTTACCTCTTCTGTGTCTTCTTCAGTTTCTTTCTTCAGTGTTACATAATTTCGTTGGAGACCACCTTAGAAAACCTCTTCAGTCTATATTATTTTCATTTCCTTTTCCTTTTTTCTTCTTTTTGCTTTTCCCAGTGGTGGTTATCAAGTCCAGGGCCTTGTGCATGCTGGACAAGCACTCTACCACTATGCTAAATCCCCAGCCTTCATTTATTCTTCCTGCCTTTCCTTCTCTTTGAAGCCTCTGCCTAACTCGAAAGAAGTCTCTCGCATCTTTTCTTTTTCTTTTTTTTTCTTTCTTTTTTGTAGCATAGATTGAACCCAGGGGTGCTTATTTTGAGACATTGTCTCACGAAGTTACTTTAGGTCTCAGCCTCCCAAGCTGCTGAGATAATGTGTGCACCATTGCACCTAGCTATATGAATTGTTTTAATCGTTTTGGTTCTTGTTGTTAAGGGATGTAACTTTTTAAAGGTAATTTGTATATACAGTGTACTATAGGGTTATAAGTCTACGTTTTGCATAGTCAGTTATCCAAACATTTAATGAACGACTATCCTCTCCTCATTGAGATGCCATTGCACTTTTCTTGACAATTACTTAACCATAAGTGCAGAGTTTTCTTATTGCATTTTCTAATCTATATGCTAATGCTCATACTGCGTGCATTGAGTAGTTTTTGAGGAAGGTTTAAAATTAGATAATATAGTATTGCCATTTTATTCTTCCTTTTCAGAACTGTTTTGAGTATTAAAGGTGCTTTGCAGAATATAAATTTGGGGATGAATTCTCCTATTTAAAAATTTCATAAAGATTGTAATCAATCTGTAGAAATAATGTTAAGAGAATTATCCTCTTGATATTGTCTCTTCTAGTCCATGAACATAGATTATATTTCTGTTAATTTAGTATTCTTAAATATTTATTAGCAGTTTTCATTATGAAAATCTTATACTGTTTTTTAAATTTTATTTCTAATTATTTTCATTTTTTTAATTTGTTCAACATAGTCATACATATAGGAGAGAATTGCCACATAATCATGATCACATGCATAATGACAGAGTAAGCCAAGGCTGATGGCAGTTCATGATCCTCCCCCCTTTGGGTTTCCCCTGATCCCATGTTTCCCCTACTTTACCCCCATGTTAACTGGGCTTCTCATGGAAGCCAAAGGTTCCCCATTGGGTTGATAACCCCCCCTCCTATATCTCTCCATCTGTCTTGATAGCCCTCTTATTCTCACCCGCCTTCCCAGCCCCCCCCCCACCTTCATCACCCAGCATCATAGGCAAGGTTCCCTCTGTTCGTGTAAAAATTTACCCATCTTGAGGTTTTTATTAGCTTAACCTGCTTTCAGTCTGTGTCTGATTGTATTCTAGCTTCCACATATGAGCGAAAACATTCTACCCTTGAGTCTCTGAGTTTGGAATATTTCACTCAGCATAATGTTTTCTATCTCCATCCATTTGGCTGCAAATGCCATGATATCACTCTAATAATAGAGGAGAATTCCATTGTATATACGTACCACAGTTGTTTGTTTTGTTTTATTTTTTGTTCATTAAATGTGGACTTAACAGTTAGGAGGAATCATTATCAAACAATCAAAAACAAAAGTGTAATGACAGGGCAAGCCAAGGCTGATGCCATTCCATGGTTTCCCTACTTGGGTTCCCAGTGGTTCCATGTTTCCCCCTATTAAACCCCCATTTACTATGATATAGTGACCTTCTTTATCCTTTCTGACTAATTTTTGGTCAAAATTCACTTTGTTGGATATAAGGATCACAATACCAGCTTGCTTTTTTGGGCCACAAGCCTGGTAAACATTTTGCCAACCTTTCACATTCAATCTGTGTCTATTTTTGATTGAGGTATGTCTCTTATAGGCAGCATATTGTTGGATTTTGTTTTTTGATCCAGCAATCCAGTCTCTGTCTTTTGATTGGGGCATTGAGTCCATTCACATACAGAGTTAGAATAGGTATGGGAATCTGGGCCCCTGATGTTATGACTATTGATGTGTTTTTGCGCCGTCTTGGATATCTTTTAGTGTGTTATGTGATAATTGACTTTCTTCTGTTTAAGGGTTTTGAAAGTTGTTTATGTGTTCCTCTGAATGAAGCATGTCTTTGAGAATTTTCTGTAGTGCAGGCTCTGTGTTCATGTACCTTGCTAGCTTTAATTTATCATTTGAGTATTTAATTTCC
>PVKS010041973.1:0-15706 GCA_004027875.1 Aplodontia rufa
TTTTTAGCACTTAAAAACTCCTTTATTCAGCGAGTTGACGGCTTGAGATCCTAGAGTTTCTAATGAGTTGAGAAGGGAAGAGGCATAGACAGTGGGAACCGGAAGGGACCAGAATTGAGACCCCTGCGGGGGAGGCGGGCAGAGCCCTGCCAAGGTGGCCTGGGAGAGAGAGAGCGCCCCTCTGTGGATGCTCTTATCGATTTTTCTGTGTTAAATTTTCCTTTTGATGGCGTTGAAAAACTTCAAAGAATATGTGAGGAATGTTTTAACTCCTATGTTATGTTGACTAAAATCTTTTATTTATAGCAAACGAGATTTTATATCATTCACTTTCCTATCTTTAGACAAAGTCACCGATAGTTTTAGGATGACCACGTTTCCAGTTGAGATAATAGACAAGTGTAAAGTATGATAGGAGTTTGTCATAGATATGATATTATGTATTCTGTATTCTAAAAATATTAAAATATGAATGTAAAATGTACAACAAGTTTATATAAGGTAAAAAACTTTATTTAATACTATGATTTATAACATACAATTTTAATATAACATGTATATTATATTGTTATGACATATGAATAGTTTTTAATGTAAATTTAATATAAAATAAAATACATGTCCTATTTTGATTTACATTATAAAACACTCCTTTTCGGTAATACATATATTTATTATAAATATATAATTGTAATGTGATTACATGTTACAAAGTAATAGCATATCTTTTCTCTAGTCCTGAAAAATATACAGTATGTTTTATAAAGTAAGCATCAAAATCATATAGCACATGTTACAGTAATAGAATATGATTATATTTTATATTTATTGGTGTACATTAACAATTTAAATATGTATTATACATTTTCAAAAAACATTCATTCATAGTATTTTATACATATGTTAATTCATGCTTATGAAATATCGACATATTTCATGTTATATATTGTGTTTTTAATCTGTGAACTTATATGCATAAATGCATATGTAATAATATACAATGAAATATATATTCTATTTATTTACCATATAATTAATATTGATATTATTTGATATTCATGTTAACATTACTTTCTATAATATAATGCTATAATTTTGTATCCATATTATAAAAACATATATAAATATACACACTATTTAAATGTGTATTTTAATTGTATAGTCCCAGTTCGTCCAGATGAAGCCAGAAGAATCTTCAACTGTAGCTTCCACAGCTCTCAGGTTCCTGCACTTTGTTGACTCTGAAATTAAAACTATAGGAGAGGGGTTGTCTGTCAGATGGAAGGAGCAGAGCCCTGGTTCCCATTGCTGAGCAGTGCCTGGCTCGGAGGGAAGGAAACTGTGCAGAACCCTGGAGATTCTTTCCAGGGCCCAACATCAGCAAGCTGCCCCACAGACACTGGCTGCTCTTATCAATAGCAGGATCAAGGAAACAATGCCTTCCCTCTCCTTTGGTTTTTGTGGAACTATTTTTGTTGATTATTTTAAAAGAAATAGGTTACAAAGCAAAGTCATAAAGACAAGGAAATTGTTTGTTCTCACTTTATAGATATTAATATACAGATAAATGGAAAATGAATATGCAGAATGTGTCAGCCTATGTTAATCAATAAATATATATGATATAAATAAATTACTACCTTAGATGTATGAGACCTACAAGCACATATTGGTATTAAAATATGTATCTGTATAAAATAAATATGCATATGAAATAAATACTATATTATATTTACACATATTGCTCCCCCTTATAAAACACAATAGAATCACAGGCGCATGATGAATAGCAGAGCCACTATTGGAACACAGACCAGCCTGCTGGGAGTCTTCAGCTCCTACAGGCTCTATGGTGAGCTGATCTCTAGACTGACCCATGATTTCCCATGATGCTTTCTCAGAAATGTCGAGTATTTCTATTAGTTTATGGGTGTTGATCTTTAGCCTGCCCCTTTGCTAAATCTGTTTATAAGTTCAAGCAGCTTTCTGGAAGAGTTTTTTGATCTTCCTGATATAGAATCATGTGATCAACCAAAAGGGATAGTTGACTTCCTCTCTTCCTATTCTTATCCCTTTTATTTCCTTTTCTTGCCTGATTCCTCCAGCTATGGTCTGTGGAACTTTATTGAATACTGTGCTGAGAGCAGATAGCCTTGTCTTATGCCTGAGTTTAGTGGAAATGATCTCAGCTTTTCTCCATTTAGCATTACACTAGCTGAGGGTTTGGCATGTATGGTCTTTACATAGTTAAGTTCCTTTGATCCCTATCTTCTCTAGAGTTTTGAGCATAAATGAGTGCTGGATTTTATCAAAGGGCTTTTCTGCATCAATTGAGATGGTCATATGTTTTTTGTTCTTAATTCTGTTTAAGTGATGAATCACCTTTATTGTTTTGTGTATGTTCAACCAACCTTGCATACCATGAATGAACCCACTTGATCCTGGTGAATTATCTACCTCATGTGTTTATGAATGCAGTTTGCTAGAACCCTATTAAGGATTTTTGCATCAAAGTTCATCAGGGATAGTGATCTGTAGTTTAATTTTTTTGTTGCCCTTTTGTTGACTGTTGGCATCATTATGTTTGCATCATAAAAAGGAGAGTTCCCTCCCTTTCAGTTTCTTGGAATAGCTTAATAAAGAGAAGTGTTAGGTCCTCTTCATAGGTGTAGTAAAACTCATCAGGGAATCCATCAGGTCCTAGGTTTCTCTTCTTTGGAAGGTTTCTAATTGCTATATGGATTCCAGTGCCTGTTATTGGGCTATTTAAGATTTCAATATCATCCTGATATTGATATTTGAGGATGTTGTGTGTGTCTAGAAATTTGTCCATGTTTTCCAGATTGTCCAATTTATAGGAGTATAGTTTTTCAAAATATGTTTTTATAATCTGTTGGATTGACATGGTGTCAGTGGTGATCACCCCATTTTCTGTGGTGAGTTTGTTGATTTGCTTCAATTCTATACTTCTTTTGGTGATATTGGCTTGGGGTCTGTCACTTTTATTTATTTTTTTCAAAGATCCAGCTCTTTGTTTAGTTGATTCTTTTTACTTATTTTTATTTAATTTTGTTCTCAATTTCATTGAATTCTTCTCTGATCTTGATTATTTCCTGTATTCTGCTGGCTTTGAGCCTCAATTGTTCTTCCTTTTGTAGGAATATGAGGTAGAGCATAAGCTTATTTATTCAAGATTACTTTTGTTTTTAATGTAGGAACTCAGCATTATAAATTTTCCCCAGAAGAATACTTTCATGCTCTCCCAAAGGTTTCAAAATGTTGTGTATTCATTCCCATTCTCTTCCAAGAATTTCCTGATATCTGCTCTAATGTTTCTTGGATCAATTCTTCATTTAATAGCGTATTATTCAATCTCCATGTATATGTGTGTGTTTTCTGATATGATTTTTGTTGTTAGTTGGTAGGGTCATGACATCATGGTCTGATAGGAAACATGGGCTAATATCTACTTTTTTATTTGCTGAGATTTCCTTTGTTAAGTAGAATATGATCTATTTGGGAGCAGGAGCCATGCCCTGCTGAGAGGAAGGTATTTATCATTTCATGATATATCAATAACCTACATTCATAGAATATATGTTTCACATGCCATATAAGGGTATGTAATGTAAGTACTTCTAGTTAAGTAAATATGTATTATATATGTAATATACATAAATTTTAACACATGTATTCAAATCATGTATTCACAGAAGATATATGTGAAATACATTAGCATTACATAAATTCATATTATATATAACATTGTATTTACATATTGCTTAAATTTATAGTATAATTCTATAGCCCAAGTTCAACCAAATGAAACTGAGAGAAGCTTCAACGGCAGCTCCCTTGCACTCTCAGCTTTTGGCACTTTGTCACCTGTGAAATGCATACTGTAGGACAGTGCATTGTCTGTTGGACAGAGGAGGAGCTGAACCAAGTTTCCCGTTATTGAACTATTATGGTTTAGGTCTGAAGTATCCCCTAAAAGCTCATGTGTGAAACGCTGCAAGATAGCTTAGGGTGAAATGATTGGGTTATGACAACCTTAACCTTATAAGTGCATTAATCCATTTGAATGGGTTAACTGGGTGGTAACTGTAAGCAGATACTATGTGGCTGGGGAAGTGGGTCATTTGAGGTGTGTCTATGGGCTTTATGTTTTGTCCCTGGTGGGCACTCTCTCTCTCTTTTTCTCTCTCTCTCTCTCTTCCTCCTCTTCTGATGGCCATGTCTTGAGTCACTTTCCTTCAGTACACACTGTTCCATCAAGATGTTCTGCCTCACCTTGGACCCACAGCATTGGAAACAGCTGTCTATGCACTGATATTTCTGAAATCATGAGCCACAGACAAACTTTTCTTCTCCTAGAATTGTTCTTGTCAGGTCTTTTGGTCTCCACAGAAAACACGCTAACTAAATATGAGCAATGCCTGGTTCAGAGGGAGGGAAATTGTACAGCACTCTGGAACTTCCCAGGAACTAACATCTAAGCAAGCTATCCAACAGAAACCAGCAGCTCTTATAAATAGCAAGAGAAATGAAACAAACACTTCCCTCAGGTTCAGTTGGTGTCAGATCACACTTGGTGACTATTATTTTTAAAAGAATGGGTTAAAACATTGTAAAAAGAAGGAAATGGGGGGGAGTGGTGGCTCAGTGGTTATGGCACTTGCCCAGCATGTGTGAGTACACAAGTTCAACCCTCAACACCATGTACAGTGAAGTCTCCTGGCACCGAAAGCTACATGAAAATTTAATAAAATTGTTTTATCTCTCCTTCTCTCTCTCCTCTCACTGTACCTCTCTCATTAAAAAAAAGAGGAAGTAATTTACTCTGTTTATATACACAGGTAGATATTGATATACAGATATAGAAGAAGCAAATGTGCAAAATAATATAAATAAATACACAACACAATTATGTTTTCTAACACACGTTTTATAATCATAATTTTTTTCCTGTTATAAAATGTGTCTGTGGAAGCCTGAAGTTATTTTTTAAAACAATTTGGATACCCCAGCAATGTATTTACACATGACTGTGAAATCCAATATACTTTCATCCATGTATTCAAATATTTATTCAAATATTATTAATGCCACAGGATTAAGGAATTTCCACATATTTATTGCAAGCCTAAGACAGGGTTGTGGTCAGGCTGGAGGCAAGATCCAAATCAGAATTAAACCAGTGAGCTCATAGCGCATAGCTCAGGAAGCTCACATTTGGAAGGCCTCTTTGAGGGCATTGAAGATGTAACCTGAGGTGACTAAAGCCTCTCAGTCACCTGACTTACCAGCTGGTCACCCTAAAACCTCATGTGTGAGTCATTGCAAGTTTTAGGCTTCATGCTTTGGGACTAACTGTACATAATTAAATGAATGACAGGTAAAGGAAAATTATGGTGATACTAGGTAATACAGAAAGGACGATTTTATTCAGACCAAGAGGAACAGGTGTTAAGACTATCACAACATGGAAGAGATACAGAGCCTCACTCCCCATGCAGCAAAGGCAGCCTGAAAATTGTAGCCAAAAAGTAGAAATGTGGTTGTAGTGGACGGAAAATTTCTAAGGGAACACATAAAGGATGGGGGATTCTTATAAATCAACTAAAGAGAACTCTTGTAAAGGCAGGCCAAGTTTCCAGATAAGTGTGGCGCATATGGAATTAGAAGACATAATGACTGTTGACCAATAACAAGGGATAAGGGATTCTCAGAAACTAACTTACGGGGATTCTTAGGACACCTGGACAAGGCAGTCCAAATACTGGGCAACAAAATAACGCTTACAGCCAAAGAGGACTCAGGGACACTTGACTCAAGTTTGCTTAAGGAGAATTTTTGACAGAACGTTAAGGGTCAATGCAGAAGAGAGGCAACTCTCTTCTAAACAATTACATGGAAAGAAATTTAGTTATTTAAAAACAAAAATTTAACAAATTGCTTTAATAAAATATGTCTTCAAAAACTTTGATGAGTACTGCTATAAATCTTGGAAGCTTATTCTTTTTAACTTGTGTGTTGAAACAGTGTTAGAGAGTTTCAAATATCCTCTCATTCCTTTGCCCAGTTTCTCCAAATATTAACTAGTTCTGTTACCACAGTGCTACTCTTGAAACTAAGACAATGATTTTAGAGCAATACATTAAGCAACCTTCAGACTTAACTCAAATTTCCATTGATTTCCCAATGAGGTCCTCTATCATTCCAAGATTCAGTCCAGCATCTCACACTACTTGTGTCTCTCTCTGTAGTCTCCTGCAGTCCCTATAAAATATTCAGTCTTTCCTGACTTTCATGAGCTTGTGATTGTGAAGAATAATGGTCACCTATGTGGCAAAATCCACCAGTATGTTCTTATGATGAGACTGAAGTTGTGTGCTTTGGAGGAGTTATGGAGGTGATGTGCTCTGACATTGGTGGATGACCCGGGCATACGTGCTATCAGTGTCTCACCACTGCTGATATAATTTCATCACATGGTAAAGCTGGCCTCTGCCAGTTTCCTCCAATCTACAGTTGCTAGATTTCCCCTTCTGAGTTGTAGAAACATGTCAATAATATCAGGCCTCTCTTAGAGAGGAGGAGCACCCAAGACCACATGCTTTCCCATGTCCTCCTCACTAGACAGGCAGGGGGGTATCCTAAACCCCTACCGTCTCCCCCGGCACTGGTGATTTCCTAGACCGTGATGACCATCTCCCTCCAGGCTTCTGCACTCCCGTGTCTCCCAGGCTCAGTGGAAAAGGCATCTACTAGTTTGTCCTCCTCCACATTGTTTGTATCTAATGTCCCTTGTTGGAGGAAAACCCATTCTCTGACTTCACTTGTAGTATTTCATATACATCAACTTAGTATAGCGTTTGTGTTTCCTCACATGTAAGACCAACAGCTCCAAAATGCCAGCAACCATGTTTGCTTAATTCCCTGATGTTCCTTGACAATAGTTCTAAATCTGCCACCTTGGTACTCAAATAATACATGCTATGTGAACTGAATGAACAAATAAGTCAATGAATATTACTATTAAATGATCAACTTGGTTCAGAAAAGCGATTGATTCTGCTTTAGAAGAAACAACTTCAAGAACTTTTCTTTCACAAGAATTTACTAAATAAGAATTTCACCATTAAATAAAAACAACAAATGTAGATACTTGCCAGTTTTAAGCCAATATAAAGCAAACATATGAAAAATACATTTTGTAAATATGATAATATTTAAGAATAAATATTTCAAATGAATAAATAAATAAATAACAGCAAGGCAGTTCATAGGGACTGATGCTTCTGAGGCTGAAAGCTTTAAACACATATTTCCTTGATATACTGGCAAATATTTTAGTCACCATAAAATGGAACTAAAGTAGGAAAAAGAGTCACTAACATAGACAGAGGCACACATGCAGGTGTAAAATTGACACTTAATCAAGGAAAATAATTTCAAGGTGACCCTATGTATCCATTCTGACTTCTCAACCTCTCTTGTAGCTTTGCTGATGAAAACAAGGCTCTCATGATTTCCACTCTGACAATCTCCCAGGCACAGTCACTGTATTTCTGCTCTTCCAGGTACAGATGGACTCCCTGGAAGTACCTCCTCAAGGCCAGGATAGAACCCTCGCTTGCCAGCACAGATTCTTCCTCTGCCATGGCCTGCACCAAGCAGGTCTCCAGATCCTACAGCTGCTGATGGAGACTAGTGCAGAGTTTGCCCAGGAGGGTGGCGTTCCAGGCATCAGAGGAGCGCTCTGTGTGGAAGAGGTTGAAGATCTGCTGGAGCATCCCATGGAGGATAGACACAGCCTAGGCCTTCTGGAACTGGCTTCCACACACTAAGATTCTCCTCATTTAGTCTAGGAGTACAAAGGTATTCTTACCCAATAGGACAGAGTTCTGAGGCAGGTCACAGCCCAGAGACCCAACAGGGCCATAGCTGCCTACCACCAAGACAATCAGGAGAGGGAGCAGGAGGGTCATGTGGAAATGAGGATGCTGGTGCCCTGGCTGAGATGCGAGTGAGGTGAAGCTTGGACCCTGGCTTCTGTGACCTCTGTGTATGCATGGCTTTTAAATAGGGAGCACAATTTCCATTTTCTAAGCACTTTTCTCTACTTGTGCTTCCCTTTTTTGTTTTCATTTCTGTATTATTCTGAAGATGGCCCAACAACATGACTTCAACCTAATCTAATAATTTTACCATAGAAAGTAGTTTCCCCAATAAAATTCAGATGTTTCAATCCAAATGAATAGTTATCAGTCTTTGATCTGAAGACACTAGTGTGTGTAGAACCAGATGCTGATAGCAAAGATTTGTTCTGTCTATGTAGGTGAAGGGCTTATAACAGTCATTTGAACTTCTGTACCCATGTAATTATTATTTTGCTCTGTCCTGTCTTTTGCCAAGATTTCCACTTAAAACTCTGAATTTTTTTTAAAGAGGAGGAACAGTGAGAGATAGAGAAAAAGAATCAATTTTATTTAGTTTTTTATGTGACTTTATTGCCCTGACATTTCTTTGTATATACGGTGCTGGGATCCAAACCTACCTCCTCATGCATGCCAGGCAGGTGTCGTAACCACTGAGCCACTGCTCCAGCCTCTAAACCTCTGAATTTGTTATTTTCCTAATTACTGAACTTGGCTCAGGGGATTCATTGATGACATTGTACTTCCTTAGAAGCCAGTGTCACAAAAACTAGTCACTTCCTGTTGTTAAACAGTTGTATATTTCAGTCTCTCTCTCTCTCTCTCTCTCTCACACACACACACAGAGTTGTCATCAATAGATACTACTCTTCTCCGTTGTTCAGAGAAATTTTTAGCCCTGACCCTAATATTCTACCCTCTTTCCTTTGCACAGTAATCTTCAACCTCAGACCTGTGAGTCCCTCTCTTTGTTCAGTGTTGTACCTGATCATCTCTGTCAATAAAGCTCTTTCTAAATGGGACTGTTATTTGATTCATTGACAACAGATGGAACTGTGAATGCTCTTCTCTATGTTTCTCTCCTTTTAGAAGATATTCCTGCAGTTGCGTGTGGTTCTGCTTCACTGAGTCACAGGATCAGAGTTAATGTGGACATGGTCCTTTCAATCCATCATTTCCTTACTGAGATCCACAGTGCTCCTCCATCTGCACATCATACTTGGGGGATCCAGGTCCTTCTCAGGTGATTGTGAATATGGTGATCATATTTCAGGATAATGAGATGTTACCAATCTATGTGTCTCCAAGGTGATTATCACAATAAGTAACATGCTCTACTCTCAGGTGACAAAGTGTCCTCAGTCCATACTCATCAGACTTAAGTAGAGAGGACGTTAGTACATCTGCATGATTTGGCAACTCCTTAATAGAAAAGGACTTATTTCTTTGTTGTCAAAATAATAAACTCTCTGATTCTTGCCCATATCTCTCTACATCTTGTCACGAGGGCCCTAGCTTTCAGTAGTGACCTTCTCCTCTTCTGATAAATGTCCTCAGGAATCGAATTCCTCAAGAGTACTTTGATTCCCAGGGCAATAGTTAAAGGACTTATCTAATTGCAATCAGTTTACCTGCAGGAGCCCAATAATTGTTATTCTGAGTATAAGATTATAGTCCCATTCTTCTGCTTAAACAGTTGAAATCTTGTCCTTTCATAATATCTGAGACAGGCACAAGGGACTCATAGGTGACACTGTCCGTCATTTGATACTAATGATAAAGAAATCCATGGTCTTCAGTTGATCACATAGTCGTGGTGAATTGACTGGGGTCCTTGTTCCTTGGCCGCTGTCTCAATATGACTGTGCAGGGGAGTGAGACCCAGGCAAGTATCAGGGAGAAAATGCCTTCTTTCCTCTTCTCTTTGTGACTTTTTTCCACTTTAAATTTTTGTGCATTTTTTTCTAATAGTGGTTTACCAAGCAATCATTGTCTTGCTACTCCAGATTCAAATTGTGATAATGAAATCAGATTAATGATGGAAAGGAAAAGAAAGACAGAAGCCTGCACTGTTTCCCTCCAATCTTCACAAGCTCATAATCTTTGTTCCTCATTTCAACTTTCCTAGAAAGCCAAACTAGAGAGTTTGTGGGCAAAAGGGGAAAAAACTGGATGTCATAGTTTCATGAAAGTGAAAGAAAGGAAGTGACTTTTCCTGGATCAATGGCAGAGTGTAAGTCAGCAACATGGAATGCAGCATAGTTGAGCTCCAGGGGCCGGAAAGACTGAAGGCCAATGCTAAAGTGCCCAAGGCAGACACACTCACACACACACACACCCAACAGTTCCCTGTTTATGAAGAGCTCAGCCACTTGGGCTCCGGCTCATCACCCTCAGGTCATTAGTGATTTCCCTGGCAGATCCCTGCAGGGCAGCCTGCCCTTCTCATTCCCCTCAGCCCTGCCCAGACCTCATGCTGTCCATGAGAGTATTCAGGGAAGAATCTCCTCTCCTCTTTCTCTTTCCAGGCAGTGTTGGAATTGTCACTGCCTAAAAGACCTTTCCTATGACCATGATGGGAGACTGACGCTTTCTCTACCCAGATGCTCTGAGGACTGTTTCAAGGCTCCTTACCAAAGAGAAAATATTTTGTACTCCAAACTAGCCACAGGGCATGGAATGGTTGTCAGTGTTTATCTTTCTGGACTCTTTCTATTAGAAAATAATAAAACCGTATGGGAACATTGGAATCAATGTCATTAAAACTAACCTTAAGTGAGGAAGTGTTAAAAGGTTACTAATGAAGGGCACCCTTTGCTTGTCTTTTGGATTCTAAACCTCAGGAAAGGTTCTGAACTCTTAACTTGATGTGTTTTCTTATTTAGTGCAGTTGCACTTACTGGAAAGAAAACAAAGAACTGGTCCACCAGTTTCCTCTTTTCAATTCATTCCTTTAAACAAATGAATCATCAGAAAAGCCTTTGCTGTCTTTAGAAATTGGGATCTTCCTTATGTGATGTCTTTCCTGGTGGGAAGATCCTGCATCTTTTGTTACTAATGGACTGCCTTACCTGCCTCCATTGCTTCTGCACATGTTCTTTCTTTTTTTTGCTGTTTTTCTTTTTAATTTTTTAAAAAAAATGTCTGCATGGTCACTAAAATACAGTGGGTTTTACAGCCCCCATGAGTAAATTTCCACAAGCTGTGCTCATTTCCTGGTCTCCATGGGATGCGCTCTTGTCCCCTCCAATATGTTGCAGGCTGTGGTCCTCTCAGTATTACCCCTATGCTGGGGTCAGCGACGTTGTCCACATCTGCATGTGGAATTGTGCACTGTCCGTGTTACTTTGATATTCTCTCTCTTTGAATGGAATTGTTTGAGTCACTGTCTCAAAGGTGACAGTTCACCCTTTTCTATTGCACCTGGGGATCGGTTACTTCTCCAGGCAACAATTCAAGCATCTGTGTTCTCTCTCCACACTCCCTACTTGCTGTTGCTCCTTCCAACTTCTTCAAGTGTCTTGATGTGCACTTTGGTTTTTTGATCAAATTAAACCCCTCCTTCTGTGTAGTCTTCTCCTTGCAGGATCCCAATGGCGGTACAGACTGGTGCCTGGAAGTTTTACCAGGTCATCACGAGCCCATCTCTCTCTATGTACAGTCTCTCAGAGCTCAGGAGGTCATCCTTGCCTGTGCTTTGCAAGGCTTGGCAGGGAGGGAGGGTTGACATCTGTCTACCTTCACCCTCCCACTTTCTATACTCACAAAGCCCAGCTTTCTCCAGCTGGTGCTGCTCCTAGACTTGTTGCTGCTGGAAGGCAGCCAGGGAAGGACTGAGGGTTCTCCCTGTGTTCTTCACTAGTCCTGCTTCCCAGGGACCTGGGTGAGGCAGGCTGAGATAATGTCCCTTGCTGCCAGCTCCACCGCTTCCTAACCTCGGGTTCTGACACTTTGCAATATATATTAAAAACATTATATGGACATGATTAGGAGAAGTGTACAGGCATTTTTCCGTGGAAGTTGCGATTATAGAGTCAAATCCTGCAACTTTTGCACAGTGAGAATGATATGACAAAGAATAAAAAGTAAAATTACTTTAAAGTAGTAAACAACATTAAAAATACTGAAGGAATGGACAGGCAATAATACTTGAAAAGTGTTAAGCAAAGGCAAGGAGAAGAAGAGGGACAGAGAGAGAGAAAAAGAGATAGATGAAAGAGGGAGAAACAGAGACACAGAAACAGAAATGAGTAGAAAACAAGCCACAAGGTGTATCCAGAAATTGTGTGTTTTCTTACTTCTCCTGAAATGAGTCTCCCAGAAATGGTACAGGAAGATGACAAGGACAAAACATTGTAAAATAACATTTTGGCCCCAAGCACTGCTTCCTTCCATCTGAAAGGAACTCCAGGTGGCAGTCTGTGACCTGAGCTGAGGTTCCAGTGCGCTCTCCCTCACTCCAAGCCCCTTTATGCCGTCTCAGCAACTCTTAGGGAATTCCTGATCACCCTCTTCAGTAACAACATTACTCAGACTTCTTTAAACTTCACAATGTCTTTCCAAACCGATTCCTCCATAGACTGTTAGCTGGCTACATCTTCATACTCTGAAATCTCTTTACATTTTTTCTTGCTGTCTCTTACTCTTGTGTCAAAGTGGAGTAAGAATTTGAAGTCATCATTCAGAGATACAATAAGACTTTTTTTTCTTAACTATAAAGTACTGCAAGGTGATCTACTAAGTCTGAAATTGTGAAATTATGTACTTGGATTTTTCCTGATGTTCCTTTCAGTTTCACATCCAATAGGCTTTCTCTCCTGCCTCCCAGAGTTTCACACTACATAGAGGGGGTGAAGGGCCAGGAGATTCTGGAAGGCTGAGTAGGCTGGAAGTAAGTGTAACATTCTGACTCCTGGTTTCTATGTTAACAGGACTTATTTTCAATGTCCAGTACTTCTAAATCAAGTCTTCTCCAGGACAACTCTCATTTCATTTTAGATTGTGCCATTTTGCCAACAGAGACAGAGAGAGAATGAGGAAAGAATGACTAAAAAAGAAAATAGTCTTCACTGTTCAGCCCTCACATAGTGCAAGGTACTCTGCTAAATGTTTTTAAATGTTTTAGTTTGCTTGACACACAAGTACCGGAATATTCACTCTTTACTTTCCATTTGTGCAAATGGGACGCAAAGAGGTTGAATGCATTACCCAGGATCAAACTTATGTACTGGTAGAACTCAGACCTAGTGCAGAATCCAATGTCATATGTAATAAGTAAATAAATTTCAAAGTTTGAAATTCTGAGTCACTTTGATCCTACAATTACTCAAAGTTTTGTTTCTTGTCCTTTGCTAGTAGATGCAAAGGCATTATCTTTTACTAAATGTCTTTAATTAATTTGGCTTTTCACACTGGATATTGATGATGAGAAAATTTTTGATCCAATGTCATTTTCCATCCTATAAGGGAATTCCAGACTATTTCATTCATTGCAAAAAGATCTCTTAATAACCTCCAAGCATTTAAGATTCGTGGAATCATACGTTACATAGAGATGAAATGCAATTTAATCAGGAGAAAAGGAAGTAATAAAGAAAAATTCTGGGCACATTTGTCTCTTCTATAAACTGAAGAATATTTGAAAAAGGTAAAAACAATGTGTCAAAGGGAAATATGAGATAATTGCATTATTAAAATGCATATTTCTTAAAATTACTATAATGTAAGTGTAAATAGCTTTAGGATTATGGACTTATGTGTTGTTGAATAGCTTACATAATTATTAATATAGTGATTACCAAGGAATCTGCATAAAAGTTAGTATAAGCTCTCCTTTCTTATTATAGATTAAAATTATATCCTTATGTAATAAATAATTGATGTGAGATTCGATTATTTAAAAGATTTCAGCAGATTTTCCAGGAGAGCTTAAAAATGTCACTCTGCCATTGACAAAATAGATAACTGGTGCAAAATGGAGCATGAGTTGCAGACCCTGGGCCAAAGGCAGCTTGGCCCAGCGCAATATGATTCAAAATGAAATCCTGTGATTTGCAGCAGGGATGGAGCTGGACATCATTATGTTCAGTGAAAAAGGCCACGCACAGGAAGACAAGTGCCACCACGTCTCACTTGCACGAAATGGAGAAAAGTTGATTTCACAGATGTTGAGAGAGGACTGGTGCTTATGAGAGGACAGAGGGAGTGGAATGTGGGGCACAAATAGGACAGCTTATCAATGTGTGCCACGATCCAATTAGAAAGGAGCAAGAAGCTGGTGGGTGAAGGCACACTATCATGCTGATAATGTCCTGCGCATTTGAGAAAGCTGGAGGGAGGGAACTTGAGGGCTGTTACAATAGGGAAAAGATGAACTGTCAAGGAAATGAATGTGTTTAACCTGTTTTAAATGTTACACTGAACATCATATGGCATCACACTCATGTGCACAAATTGTGTGTTTTTGTGTGTCACTTAAGAAATAAATTTAAAAACATAACGAAGAATGTCAGTGAGCTGCTGTGTGTACGGAGATCATCACTGCAGTGAGAAAATAGATAACACTGGCAAAATCAGTGAGAGATGAAGAACATCTAAGCATAAACCTGGCTTAGAGTAGATGGAGGGCAACTAAGAGAACTGCTCTTTTCCTTTTCTTCATCTGGAGATGGATTCTTATGTTTTTCTTTCATCATATCCTGTCTTCCATTAATTTTTTTGTTAATCTCAACTTGTCCAAAAGTGTCATAGCTAAGTTGATGGGAAATGCAAAAAAAATGATATGGTTGTAATGAACCACACCTAGAAATCAGCATTTATAAGTAAAATTTCAAAGGATATTTGAGATAAAAATAGAATACACTGAAAAGAAATATTTACCCAAGCCTCAACCATGCAAAAATGTAGACTTCAAGAAGTTTCTAGGGTAGAATTGTGGTGAACAAAGCAAAATGAATTGTTTAAATATAAAAAATGTTTTATTAGTTGCACTGTAAAGGCATAGATAATGTTATATAGACAAAATAAATTAGATTTCATAAATAGTTAAATAAATATTTAAGTAGAAAAATAGATCCATTTGTAGGGATGCTAGAGGTCAATGCCTGTAGATTTGAATACATTGTTGTCCAAAGTTCTGAAACTTCTTTTAAATTGGTTGAATTCATGTCACAATTACAGCAGGAATAGTCTTTGAAATGCTTCACATGTGGGAGTGGGATAAGGCGTATGAGTCAGTGAGAAGCTTTTCCCTCTTGGACCAGGTCTCATTCTCTGCTCCTTAGTCTTCCTGCAAGTTTGCAGATGAGGAGAAGGATTTCATGACTTCTGCTCTGACCACCTCCCAGGCACAGGGGACGTATTTCTTCTCCTTCAAGTACAGAGTGATCCTGTGGAAGTATTTCCTCACAGCCCCCAGGGGAGCCTCTTCCACCCCTGCCTGCTGGGTCACACAGGCTTTCAGGTCATGCAGCTGCTGATGGAGGCCAGTGAGGAACGTGTCCAGCAGGGTCCTGTTCCAGGCAGCAGAGGACTCCTGGGTGCTGAAGAGGTTGAAGACCTGCTGTGTCATCTCGTGGAGGACAGCAAGGGCTTGAGCCTTCTTCACCTGCTTCCCATTCAACAACTCCTGGGGGAATCCAAAGTCCCTTCTGTACCTCAGGCACGAGAAAGAGGGGATTCTTCTCATTTGTTCCAGGAGCGTCCAGGCCCCCTCCTCATTTCTCTCAGGGTTTTCAAGGCCCAGGGTCAGAGGTCGATCACAG
>PVKS010041974.1:0-15703 GCA_004027875.1 Aplodontia rufa
TCTACTGGAGGTGACTGCAATGGTCACCCCCGGCTTGCACTGTTCCACTCTTGCTGTGCTGTAACCATCCTTCCTTCCATCCAGCTTCCTCATCTCCCAACTGGCTGAGCTGATCCAAAAGGCTGCCCACTGTCCTGAAGACAAAATCCAAATCCCAGAGCTCACAAGGTCTTTACTGATCTTTCTTCTTTTCTCCCACTGTTCTCTTACTCTTCACCAGCTCCATGTCACATTTTCATTAGATGTGACAACCCACCTCATGTTAATGATCAAATCAGATGATTTCCTTTTCCTGGCTCTTAGGTCTGAAAATCCTAGAAACCTAAGTGAAACTTACTCTATAGCGAAGGCAGGCTCTTTTCACGGTGGGAACAAGGTGACTTCTCCCAGCCACATCTGATCAGCTTGGTTGGCCAATGGGAAACAGAGTTACCTCCTCACCTTCCTTTCTGGTGGCTGTAGTGGAACAGTAGCAAGGAGGATCCTGATTAGTAAGACTTGCCCACCTCTGGGGCTGGATGGTTGGGTGTGTAGGGCATGGGTCTCACCTGGCAAGGAAGAAGGCTTGTCGGGCATGCTGGGCCATTCTCCACTGAAGGGGAAATTTGCAGAAGGGAGTTAGTAGATGGCATAGGCACTCTCTGCAAGTTCAGCTTTTTTGAGGGGGGAGAGGAGTGGGGATTTCTGGGTCTACAAGGGACACCCACACCCTTATGGAGGAGGTGAGAGAACATTTGTCAGAGGTATTTGAAAAATGTGAAAAGACAAGTGTAGGAGGTTGTGGTATTTGACTGATGGCAGTGTTTTAATATCAGTGTCAAAAATATATTAGGATGTGCAAAATACCAATATCTCTTAATAATAAAAATAAATTAGATTCAATTAAAATAGTTGCTGTTTTTCAAATGCAGGGCCAAATTCCATAAACTGAAGGTTCTTACTATTCTCAGAAAAAAAAAATAGCAACGAATTTGTTAGAAAAACAATTTGCGAAACACTCATTAGTCCAAAAGCGTCCCTGAGAATTCTTCCTCCAGGCCTCTAATGGGCCATGAAACTTGAATTCAATAAAAAATGATTTAACCATCAAGCAGGTGAACTGGGCAGAATTCTGCTTTTTTGCTCTCATTGTGGAGTTTATTTTTTAGGGGGAGATTGTTTGTGTAAATACAATTTGTTCAAAGAAGTTTTGCATAAAGTGGTATTTTTCTTAGCTGGCAGAGCTGGTGTGGGTTGACCCGATGTCTCTACTCCGGAATGCTCTTCTGGGTTCCTCCCACCCCCATGGAGTCCTGGCCACCTCAGTCCTGAGCTGTGACTTGCTGGATGTGCACAATGAGTCAGCTGGTCTGGGGAATTCTGAGAGCTTGTACATTAGATTCTTTCTTTCCAATCCATTAATTTTGTTGTTCTAGGCCTGTTGGGAGCCCTGTTGCTGCTTGTAAGAATAACAGCTCGCTGCCAGAGCTTTCGGCATCTGGTACCCTAGGTGGCTGTTTTGCAGAGGCTCTGTCCCCATAGCATTGCTGGCCTTTGGTGTGCTTGTGCATGGTGGTCACAGTTTAATATCCAACTCAACAGCAGGTGAGGAGTATCTCCCTTCAGGACAGGGTGTGTCCTCTGCTCATGTGGTGCTAAAGGACTTTGGGCACCTAACAGGAACTTTCTCATGGGAAGACTCAGCCTAGTCTCTGAGATGCGAGAACATTGCAAATTCTTTCTACACGTTTTACAAAGTACTTGAGAAATCTGTTCAAGACCTAATGGCTTGGAATTTTTCCCCCTGCTTGGTTTGCATCTCTTGCCAGCACCCCGGAGGAAGTACATCCAGGTACCTGGCCATGGCCAGTGGCTTGCCCCTGCTGGAGGGACTTGAGAGTCTTGGCAGCAGCTATGGCAGAGCAGTCATGCCTGTGGAGATTGGACAGAAGCCAGCTGGTCAGCAAGGGAAGTGGTCATGGGGTAGAGGGGGATGAAGAAGAGTAGATGGGTCATATATCCTCCTCTCCTACTGAATCCAGAGGGGGATCAGCATGTCAAGGGTCAGCAGCCATTTAATTCAGTGTGGGTGGCTCTTCTCCCCTTCCCACTCTGATGAGTCTTCTTTGGCAAATATTATCCCAGCTGATTTAATAGCACAGTCAGAATTGGGCATCTAGGTAATAAAGTAAAGAAGAAAAGGACTTTGAAACTCAGTCCTGCTACTTCTGAGCTGGATGACATTTGGAAATTTCTTTAACCTCTCTGAGCCTTCATGTCCTCCTAAAATGGGGTTGGTTGTAAAAATTCACTTAACCAATATAAAATATGAACTTACAGGCCTGTTGCAAAGTGAGCATGCTGATTATGAAGCTGTTGTCATGTGCCTCTAAATCCCCTCTTCTCCACCCTGTGGTCCTATGGCTGAATCTCTGCAATACATATATCCACATTGCCAGCTGCTCTGTGTTAGAGTCTATCACTAGCAGGTACGATGAGATGGGAGGCAGGGGAGGAAGGGCCTGGCTCCTTCCTGTTTGCTTCCTGCTTCTGTGAGCATCAACCCAGCAGAGCTCACATCTGCATCTTTCACTCAGGGGCTCCAGCCTCTGCCTTGTTCCCTTCCTCACAGAACTGGCCTCCTTGGGCTCCATCATGGGGTACCAGCAGCAGCCCAACGGCCTTCTTCCCTTACATAGGTGGGTCTTAGTTCAGTGGGGACCTTTTCTATCTAGGCTCTGAGACTGCCCACATCCTCCTTTGTTCTGCAGAGGTAGGAATGATGGGATGGTCAGAGGGCTGAAGTACTGCTGGCTTTAAGGACGGAAGAAGGGGCCTGAGCCAAGGACTGGAGGAAGCTTCTAGAAACCGGGAATGGCAAGGAAACAGATTCTCTTGCAGAGCTTCCGGAAGGAATGCAGCCTTGCTGACACCTTAATTCTAGCCCAGAACACCTGTGCCAAATTTCTGACTGACTGAACTGTAAGGTGACCAGTTTTTGTTGGTTTAAGCCATCAAGTTTGTGCTGTGTTGCTAAGGCAGTGATAGAAAACTAGTGTGTATATCAATAATCAGAGTCAGATCTCAGGGTTAAGACAGAAGCCATACAATCTGATGAAAGAGGAGACAGCTTATACTCTAAAATAATTGCAAAATTGGTCAATTTAAACCAGTAGAAACCTAAGAATATGTGGAAATGGATTCTGAAGATTTTAGACAAAGGAGAATAGGGTTTAACATCAGACGGAAAGAAATGTATTGATAAGGGAGTACTTAGTAGAGATTTTAATGTGTTGGTGTGTGCAGCTGGAAGTTGATCTAATAGCTTGCTTAATCGATTGAATGGAACTCAAAACGACACACAGTATTGCCTGTTTAAATGAGGTTAAGATGCCAGAACTGCCCTGGCAGGATGTGGGGAAGGAATCCAAAGGCTCAGGGAGACTGGGACATTAAATAGGATTTATCATGTGCTATTTGTGATTTCCCTTCACCTTCTCCTACATCTCCTGAAGTCGCCCAGAGGACAGTCCCTTAATGGAGTTATCAGTAGCCTTGGAAAGCTCTGTGGTGGCTGGCCTGTAGAGCCAGAGATGACTGGGTGGTGCCACTGTTTGGACAGATGGTCTGATTTCAAGGGGGAGAATGGGATCCTGGAATGGCAGGAGCTGCATGCAAGGTGGAACTGCCAGAGACCAGGTGAGCACATTTATCATTATGGGCAGCAGGGACAGCTGGGGACCCGAGCATTTTGGCCTGCAGTTATCTTTAGCAATGATATTGTCCCTTGGAGGGCGGTGGGTGGGAAGCCTGAAGGAAAGTTACTTGACCTACGCAAAGGAAAAGCTCTGGGTTTGCTGGCAAAAATCCTGATTTGAGTCACCAAAATGCAGTCACTATTTTTCACACGGTTTTCAGATTTAAGTTGGTTCATACCCTCAGCCTCTTGATTGAAGGAGAGGTTGGATACTTTTGAGGAAGGACCTCCCAGCCCTGCCTGAAATAGGTCTTATAAAATTTCCTCTAAGCCAACCCCAAGGGTCCTGTGTCCATGTACTAGGGTGACTATGCATAGGCATTGGAAAAGGGACATCCCAGACATTTGGGGATTACTCCCTGCTGGCCCTTTGTGGATGCTAATTCCAAAACCATTGCTCTTCCAGTTAGGCTCATGCTGTGATTATTTGCCACATTCCTGAATGTGTGTTTAGAATACACATTCATAGCAATTGCCAGAATCTCCACATTGGGCCCAGACAGATGGAGTGAGGGCTGCTGTGGCAGGGCTGAGTGGGATCCCCTGGCTTATTGGGTATTAGCCGAAAACGATCCCTTCCCTGGCAAGTCCATCTTATTGGACTAGGAAGCAGAAGAAGTGCAACCTGTTAATGTGTCCACTGAGGATGTGCATTGGATGTCTTCATCTGGGCTGGAGATATCAGGTACAGATTTTCAAGGAATATTTAGAATGTGAAAAATGAGGGGTTGGAGCAGGCCAGCCTTCTGCTTGAATTTCAGCTTTATCACTTAACAACCATGTGGTTTGGGTGATGGTACCATACAGGAAGAGCCTTAGCTTCTTCACTTAAAGCAGAGAGCCTCGTGGAGGTCAGAGAAGACTTTCCACGTTCAATTTTGACTCTTCCACTTAGTACTCTGTGGACTTGGGCAAGTTAATTTATTTGCATCTTAAGTTTCTTCATTTTTTCACATCTCAGTTTCTCTACCTCCAAAGGGGTGCTATGATATTTACCCACTGGCCTCTTGTGTGGGTTAAATCATAATAATGAATGCAGAATGTGTGATATATAGCAAGCACTAGAAAAGAGTGGTATTGTGGCTTCTATCATATTTGTTATCTAGGAGAAGGAAAATGTAGTAAGCGAAGGCAGAAGTAGATGTAAGTGAAAGTTAGTTGAGGCTTTTATATGTAAGAAGAACTGGTCCATCATGCTTTATCCACCACCTCTGTCCCTGCACACAATAAGCCATAAAGGAGCAATCAGCAAACAGGCCAACTTTACATATGAAAATGACTGTCTGGTCCAGTCCCATTTGCATGGTACAAGGTGAGTTGGCAGCAGTGTCAGGAGTGACTGGTGATAGAAGACTAAAGATGAGAGGGCAGTTGATCTCTTGTAGGCATCAAGAAGGACCACAGGTCTCTGAACAGGGCAGTGACAGGGACAATGTCACACGACAGCAGAGGTTCCTGTTGGATTCAATTGCACCTCTTGCCCACTTGGACGTCTGCTCTGACGTACACTTGCCTTGTGCTGACATCTCATTTGTAGGCCTGACCTCATCCTGATATTGGGATTATGAAGTTCTTGTGTGAAGGAGGGCACCCAGCATTTTTCTGAGACCTACAAGGGACCAAGAACTGTGTGAAGGGCCTTATATGGTGCTGGTGTGTCAGAATGACCTTGAGAGGGTGGAACGATGCACTGACAGTGAGAAAGAGAACACTAGCCTCAGCCACAGCAAACCACAACTGTAGCAGCAGCTGGAGCCTCCACACCAACACTGATGGAGCAACACCATCTGCTAAGCATCATGCTAAGGTATTTCACGTGCATTCGGTTATTTACTCCTTGTTGTGAACCTAGGATTCCCATTCTGCAGTAAGAAAACTGAGGCCCAGAGAGGATATTGATGCATCAACAAGTGTTACAGCTGGGACTTCTAACCAAGGAGAGTCTGATTCTCAAGCTTGTGTTCTTTCACGTTAATTTTGCCAAAGAAAGGAGAAACCAGTGAATGCTTCCTATGCTGACAGTGGGTTGGGCTATGGTGAGAGATGGAAAGTTGGAAAGAAAAGGCACAAAGAATGGTGGCCTGTTGCTTTCCAAAGGATGGAGAAGAAAGAAATTTCCTTTCTCCTACAAGAGTGAGAAGCTGCTGTGTGCTGGGCCCTTGCCACAGCCCCTGCCCCCAGATTCCCAGGCTGACTGTCATGGGTGTTTGGTATTGCAGTGTCTCTCTTGGATCCTGTTGGGATTCCCCAACATGAGGCCCAGCTGGCTTGTAAAAGAATTGGTGGTAAACAACTCTAAGGGGTTGTAATTAGCAAATTGCCTGACCGCATGACTAAGCTATTCGGCCACTCATTTGTTACAATTGGAGAAATGTGTTTGCACTGTACCCCTATTGGTTGTTGTAATGGATAAATAGAGTAACGACTAGTCAGGTAAAGAAGGTAGCCAAAGGAGAAGCAGTAGCCAGAGAAAAGCAAACAAGCAAGCAGCCATGTCCTGAAGGAAGAAAGCAGAGAAGAAGCATAGAACCGGAGAGATCAGCAGAGATGTTGGAGAGATCAGCAGCGGTAGAAGATGCAGGTCCCGTGTTCCGGCTGCTGGCATTTGCCCCCTCATTCCCAGCTCCCCTACCCTTCCTGACTAGGCCCCTCGGGGGACGGCCCAGGTCTGCTGGGTCGTTCTGCCCGCTCCTCGCTCCGGAAGGCTGCGGGGAGTGACTCCTTGCCCCAGCCCTGCCCTAACTCGGCCCCTCGGGGGGACGGCCCAGGTTCCGGTCGTTCTGCCCGCTCCTCGCTCTGGAATGCTGCGGGGAGCGACTCCTCTCCCCGGGTCCCCAGTCCTGTCCTGTCGGCCCCCGGGGAATGGCTAAGGTCCGCCGAGGTCTTTCTGCCCGCTCCCTGCTCCAGAACCCTGCGGGGAGCGACAGATCCCTGTGCTTTTCTGGTCACAGCAATGCCACCTTTCTGGCTGGGAGGCTAGAACATGCCAGGCATATGCTAGGCCCTGACACATGGTAGCTTCTTGAACCCTTTTCTCCAGCCCTGAGATTGATGTTTTTATCCCCATTCATGGAGGAAGATATTGCAACATCAGGAAATTGTCGGAGGTGTCTTGGCTGATGGACTGGTGCTTATCTCTAAGTTGTCGTTCCATTCTACATGGCTGGTTCCTGGAGGGGATATTTGGAAGATATCTTCCAAACTACCCCCGACTCCAGTTGGATTTGTGACTCTTCCAGGAGAAGCGATGGGAGCCTGCTGAGCCTGTATACTGCAAATGCTCAGATGGCAGAAACCATCATATCTGCCACAGATCTCCAGCCCAGGGCTGGGCACAGAGAAAGCTCCTGGCAAATGTGTAACCAGAAAGTACATGTCATCTAACTTGTAGCTCTTTACCCAAAAAATGTCAAGGCATGAGTACACCTTTAAGTGGACAGACTTATGAGGCATAGGTGGGACCTGGCTCCGGGAGGAGAAGGGAAGCAGAGGAAGATGTGACAAAGGGCATCCTTACCTTGCAGTTAGTTACAAAACAATTCCACTGTGGCCCACTTCCCTTTGCATTCTGGAGTCCAGACCACTTTTGTGCCCATAGATCTCATACTGTACCCAGAAGGTTTTGTCCTTTCATGGAGAAGTTTGAGCTGCCAACTCTTGAATGACATCACCTATAAGAACATTGTGCCCTCATCCTGCCATACCCAACTCATCCCATTACAACTTCAATTACAAAGCTCATTTTCCCCCATTGGCCTGAAAGAGTCAAATAAATTCTCTGTCTGAGTGCATTTTTTTAAGTGGCCATGGTGTTAGCTTATTTATTCTCTTCCTTAACACATAAATGGCTTCTAAAAAGAGGAGTTTAATTTTGCAGCTCACTGGCCCATCCTGTGCACCAGGAGCTCTGGTGGCTGCAGTGTGCTGTCTCCTGTCACTGCTGTCAGGAGACTAGGGCTGCCATTTGGTTTCTGGGACTGGGGATGGATGTGTCACTTTGGAAGATTTTCCTTTCTGCTACCTTTAAAATAATGACCACCATTCAGAAATGGCTGTTGTTTTGCATGGCCATGAATCTCTGTGCATTCCCATGTCATGTGCGATAATGTGCATTGGATTTAGTGGAGAAAGATTCTCAAAAGGACTCTGCTGCTGGCTGGTCTTGTGATATTGGGCTTCAGTTTTCTTATTTTCAAAATGAAAGAACCTGACATAATAATATTTAAGATTATTTTCCTTTTAAATTAGCATCAATATAATTTTCTACATATCAGGGAGTCTGCTAGGCATGAAGGTAAATAAAAAATAGTTCCTTGTTCAAGGACTTTATATTGAGGACATGCATAAATATTGTACAAATAAATACATAAACAATGTAATGAGGTAGGTGCTTAATGGAGCCATGTGTCTTGAAGGTACTTCGAAAGGAATGGTTGATTCTGCGTGACAGGAGCAGGTGTGGTGGGATGCAGGGGTGGGGATAAACAGGCAAGGCCACAGGAAGGTGGTAATGATTGGTCTGGGCCTGGGGTATAGGTCAGTGTTTCCTGGACAGTGGGGTTGAGGAAGAGGTAGAGAAGCACCAGAAACAGGTAGCTGAAAACCTCCAGTTGAAAACTGAAGTATTGCATTAAATCAAAGCTTTGTGGACTTGGGGGACTTGAAATGAAGCTTCAATTGGTAAAAGAAGGGCTTTTGAAGAACCCTTTCTAGGATCCCTTTGAGTACTATAGAGGGTTTAGTAAACTTTTCCTTAATGATCCATATAGTAAATAGTTGACTTTGCAGGCCATATTATCTCTGGTCTTAGAACTATGCCATTGTAGCACTGAAGCAGTCCTATATGTGACTAGACACAGGTGTGTCCCAGAGAAACTTTATTTACAAAAGATGGGGCTGGTTGAACTTGATCCATGGACTGTAGTTTACTAACCGTTTTATATACTGAGATACAATTTTGGAAATCCAATAGCTCTATTGTTGGTAGTTCTGTTTTATGACAACTTTTCTTGAAATTGTACATGACAGGGGTCTTTAAATGGTGTGCCTGGCCTTCAGTGGGCAATTGGTTGCAGTATGAGACTTTGACAAAGAAGCCATCTTGGAGTCAGGGAGGATTCTGTTCCCCTCAGGCCTGGATCACTGCCTGCTTATGCAATCAGCAGAACTCCCTGGCTTTCCTTGGAGTGCTCCCTTTCCATCTCTCCACCTCTCACAGCCAGCTGCCTCCTTGATGCCCACCACTTCACACTGCTTCTCCTGCATCTGGTTTTCCTGCCTGGGACTGTTTTCTCCTTAGTTCCCAAGTACTTTCCTTGGACTGAGTCCCTACCTTATGCTGAGCATGGCAAAAGGGATTATTTGATAAATAAAGTTTAGATTCGACTATCTCCTGGGTCTGTGGTCTTCTTTCTATGTTGAGTAGAGAGGGCTGTATGAACTAGGAGTTCGAGGGCCAACTTGGTCACTAATTGACTATGGGACCTTTGAAAAATCACTTTTCCTTTCCGAGTGCCTCACCTGAAGAGGCTGATTTTAGTATGTCCAGTTTCACCTGGATGACGTGCAGTTAATTATGGAAGTAAAACTTTGAACAGTCACCATTTTCTTCAGAAGGGAAAGATTACTGAAGAGTCAGAAATAGTTTTTGATGAGAAGATCTCGGAGGGCTTCAGACCCTATTATGACCAACTATCTACTATGCTCAGAGATAAGAAGAACCCTACCTATCAGGTTCTTAGTTCTTAGTTCATCTAGTTTAGATTCTGTGTCGGATGGTGAGCTCTGAGAGGAGTCTGTGGGACATTGTCCAGCTGGCCTATAGTGAGATGTCCACATGTCCATCTCTTCTGGACTTCATGGCCTTTCATAATTCTTGGGCAGATATGAGATCTGGTTTACCCTTGTGAACTCAAGCAGGTTACACAGTATTTCACACATTGTAAGTGATCAATAATTATTTGTTGAATTGAAAACTTTGTGCAAAATTTTTATATTTGTGTGGAGGATTTAGAAGTGATTTCTCCAAAAAAAGAAAGCCTACCTTTGATTGGGCAACAATGAACATTTATAAACACTTACTTTATGCTAGGACTTGGTATTCATTTAGTCCTCTAAAAGGTATGTATATCTGAGTTCTATTTTACTAATGAATAACTACATTAAATCAGCATGCTAAGACAACAATTTTTCCTTTGTAAAATAGATCAACTGTATGTGCTAACTTCTATATGATTCTGCATCTACATTTATGTTTAATTCTAATGATAATGTCAGGTAGATCTTATCATCATTACCTTCATATCATAGATGAGTAAACAGCCTCAGAGAGATGTCCTCCTTTGCCTAAGGTGGAAGGGGCACTTTCTGCCTGCAAAGCTGATATTCTTATGATATCAGATATAATTTGGAATTTCTCAGAATTCAGCAAAAAAACAAAAACCTTCATGGGTGTTATGGTTTGAGCATGAGGTGTCTGCCAAAACTCACATGTGACAATTCAGAAAGGCTGAGGTAAAATGATTGTGTTATAAGAACCTTAACTCAATCATTGAGTTAATCCCCTGATAGGAATAAACTGGTAACTGTAGGCTGGTGGGGTGTGGCTGTAGGAGGTGAGGAGTTGGGACATGGCTTTGGGGTATATATTTTGTATCTGGCATGGAGTTTCTCTCTCTGCTCCCTGGATCCATGCTTTCTGCCATGATGTTCAGCTTCACTTTGAGCCCCAAGGAATGGAGAAAGCCATTTATGGACTGAGACCTCTGAAACTGAGCCCCTAAATAAACCTTTCCTCCTAAAATTGATCTTGTCAAGTCTTTTAATCACAGCAATGGAAAAGCTGACTAAAACAAGGGGGTACAGAGGTTTTTTTTTTGATGGAAATCTATCCTAGAAGGAAAACCTAGACGACAACATCCTTGATAATACTTCTAATCTGGAAAGGAATCTAGTTAAAGATTGTAGCATGTATAAAATCTTGTGATTAATGCCCCCCAAATTTTTTGTTAATGAAATGATAATAAACCCTCGTTGCACTTTAGAATCACCCTTTTATTAAAAAAAAAAAAGCAAAACAGTGCCTATGTAGATTCCAAGCCAAATAAATGAGAATCTCTGAGTCCAAATATTGATATATTCTAAAAATTTAGTTAAAAACCTTCTGTAGGAGGTGGTTTCACATTACCACTATAGAGCTATAGTAACAAAAACATCAAGGCATTGATATCAAAACAGGCATGAAGACCAATGGAATAGAATAGAAGTCTCTGAGACAGACCCACAAATCTTTAACTATCTGTTATTTGACAATGGGGGTCAAAATCAACATGGAGGAATGACAGCGTATACAACAAATGGTGGTGGACAAACTGGACAGCCATTTGCAGAACGTTGAAATTAGATCTGTATCTCTCACCTTGCACAAAAATAAAATTGAAATGGATCAAGGAACTAGGAATTAAACCAGCTACCATACAACTGCTAGAAGACAAATTAGGAGCAACACTCCATCATATGGGAGTTGGCAATGACTTTCTCAATAAGATTCCCAAAGCAAAAGATTTAAAGTCAAGAATCGATGAGTGGGATGCCATTAAACCAAAAAGCTTTTTCTCAACCAAGGAACTGGTCAAATTGTCAAGAGAGAACATACAGAATGGGAGATAATCATGGCCTGTGACTCCTCTGACAGGGGACTAATATCCAACATTTACAAAGAACTCAAAAAACTCAATATCAAAAACACAAACAATCCAATCAATTAATGGGCCGGAGGGTTCAGCAGAAACTTCTCAACAGGGGAAATAGAACTAGTCAATGAATACATGAGAAAGTGTTTTGAATCACTAGTAATCTGAGAAATGCAAATGAAAACTACATTAAGATTTCATCTCATTCCAGTTAGACTGGCAAAGATGAAAACTATAAACAGTAACAGATGCTGGAGGGGTTGTGGGGAGATAGGAACATTAGTACACTGTTGGTGGAACTGCAGACTGGTACAGCCACTCTGGAAAGCAGTGTGGAGACTCCTCAAAAATTAGAGATGGATCCACCATAAAACCCAGCTTTCTCTCTTCTGTGTATTTTCCTATAAGAGCTAGAATCAGCATATTACAGTGGGACAGCAAAACCAATGTTCATAGCAGCTCAATTCATAATATTCCAATTATGGAATCAACCCAGATGCCCTTCCCTGGCTGAATGGATCCTAAATATATATAAACATATATTATGGAATTCTATTCAACTATTAGAAATTATGAAATTATGGCCTTTGAAGGTAAATGAATGGCAATAAAAGAAATTATGCTGAATGAAATTAGCCAAACCCAGAGACTCAAGAGCCAGATGTTTTCCCTCATTTGTGGAGGCGAGAGCAAAACTCAGGCTTGGATAAAAGGAAGTCAAGTGCGTTTAGTAGACTCACCAAAGTTGAAGCAACACAAAATCTAGGTGAACCATCTATAGTAGGGGTGGGAGGGTGAAGGAGAGAGGTAGTGGGTAGGGGAGAGGGATGATAGCAAGGGATCCATGGGGGAATCAACAATGTAGCTTATTCATTACTCCCTAGAGAATCCAGATAACACTTATGCAATCATTTAATTTTAGAAAATACATATACATACACATATACATATATACACACATACACATACACATATACATATAATACATACATACATATACATTTATTTATGCTCTGGGGGAATATAGAAGAATCAAGAGACTGTGGGGTATGGTTGATGTGGGAGTGATTTTGAAGAAGGATCAGAGGATCTGGGGCATATAATATATCATATTGTTACCATATATGAATTTGTGATTGTACAACATCACAACTCCTCAATAAAATAAAAACCCTTTGTAGTAAGCACACCTATATGGGGAGAATTCTGCATGCATCTCCACTGGTTTGGTTCAGAAATACAATTTCTCATAATCCAACTTGTCACAGAGGCCACACTCATGATGCTTTGATATGGGAGAAGGTTCCAGGACCCTTAGAACTTCTTTCTCAAGCACAGTTTATCCCAGATGCACATTTGATAGAACTGGACAGCAGAGGATTCCACATTGTACTTGTTGATGGAGCCCAAAGGTGTGGGTGTCCTGTGTGTCTGATGGAGGGGTCAGGGGTACCATTTGTCACCATCTTTCTTTTCATTGGCCTCTGCGATCTTTGGCATCAGTAGGTTCCCCCACAAGTGCTAACTATGATTAGAAGAAGCAACTTCAGAGAAGAACAACAAACATTACATGAACTTGATAATTGAGAGAGTAGGAACTAGCGACTTGTTTAATTCATTACCTTTGTTGAGTGTTTTAAACATTTCAAATCCTTTCCACGTTGTCTATTTTATTTAATTCTGACAACATTCTCATTAGTTTCCTGCAGAAGGATCCGTGTGACAGGATCCTCGACTACTTTTCCAGCCATTCCTCATGATTCGTGCCCCAGGAATCTCATGTTCTAGCTATTTGGAGCCATGTATGTGCACAGTCTTCAACACCTCCACATCGTTGCTCGTATTGACTTCTCTCTCTGGGATTCCCTCTCTCCTCTGTTCACTTGGTAAACCCCTGCCACCCATGGGAGTCCAGGCAGAGCATTTTCTTCTTCATGGCTCTTTCTCTGCCATCCTCAGCAAAGCAGCCTGCTCCTCCCCCGAGTCCTCCCTCACAGCTTACTGGTCTGCTTCTTCCATGTCGTCCTCTCCAGTAGGCTGTGAGCTCCTCAAAGTCAGGAAGCTTTTTCAGGTCACTATTTCCTTACTGTTGAGCACGGTGTCTGTGAAAGTGTGGTATGTGTTGAATCAATATTCGTTGAGTTATAGGAACCTTGTGAGAGAGTGTTTGAAAGAACAAGACAAGAGTAAGCCATTTATTCAGTCATAAGTCAGTGGCTGTTTCTCCCAATGTGAAGCTTTGAAATGAGCCTGCTCCATCCACAGACTGCAAAGCTCTATCGTGAAGGGCAGATCTGAAATGAAATGGAAGCAACATGTCCTCCTGGGAAGGGAAGAGGGTGAATGGGGAACTGGATTGGGGGTGAGAGAGCTGCTTTTCAGTCAGTGTCCTTTTACATTTTACATTGTGAGTTTTGTGCCACGTTCCATGCATTATCTATCCCACCAACAAAATAAAACTAGATAAAAATCATTACATGAAGAGGAGGCCAAGTATGACTCTTAACAGCATTTATTTTTATTTTTTGTTGTTGTTTTTTTTTTGAGTCAGACTTATATTTGATTCCCATTACTTTCTAGCTGGGTGCACTTGAGCATTTTTCTTAGCCTATCTAAGCCTAGACTTCTATATCTTCCTATAAATATAATTATGACATCTACGTAAAAAGGTAAATAAAGAGAAAGGAAGAAAAAAAGCATCCCCTGTGAGCCAGGAGCGGGACTGGCACTCATAGCTGGGCCAGGGTGTCCTCCTTTAGATCCTAAACACAGTCAGAAAACATGGACATAAGACAAGGATACTTTCTGACCATGATTAAGCAAGACAAGCATGAGGTTATTTCATAACCGTGGCTAAATACAGACAAAAAGTCCCAGCTACAACAGTGGCAAAACATTCCCATGCTGGCTAATGTAAGTCATGGCTGCTCACCAATTACAGCTTCATCTGCATCTGTTCTTTCCACTTTCCAGATAAGAATGATCAAGTAATCAGTTATAGAATTACTCCTGCTCCCTAAAAGCATCTAATCCAGAGCCACGGTAGCATTGACTACAAGGTGCTGATGTTTGTTGTAAAGATTAAATGAGGTAAGGCACTTAGAGCATTGTTGGGCATGTGATAATCCCTCAACATATGCTAGATTATCAACATGATTACCATTCTCAAAATCACCAACTCCTTTTCTGTCTCTCTTTTTATATCTGGGATCAGATATTAGCAAAGATAAGATTTGGTCACAAGCGTTTGAGTGTTATATCTGAGATATTTCAACTGCAGCAATGGGAATTAATGCTCTTGCACAAATAGAAAAGATCTATTAGCTAAGATTCTCTGCAGAAACAAAACTCATAGCAGATGGATATATAGACATACAAGAGAAGATTTAATATAAGAATTGGCTAATTTTATAGTGAAGTCCAGAAGTTTTACAGTGGTCCATCTGCAGGTGAGAGAATCAGAGGAGTCATTGATGTAATTTGGTCCAAGTGCTAAATCCTGAGACCCAGGGGGAGTCAAAGATGCAGCCCTCAGTCTGAGACCAAAGACCTGAAAACTTGGTGGAGACCCTGGCATAAATTCCAGAATTCGAAGGCCTGAAAACCAGAATCTCTGATGTTTAACCAGCTATCTGGGCATTCCTTAGCCCAGGGCAGCTGACACATAAAATTTACCATCACAGAATCCAAGGTTCAGTGGATTAAAAAATCAAACAACAGGTTCAATATAAAACATTATTAATGTTTGATTTTGCTAAAAATATCCCGGGCAGATTGAAAACATATTCTAGAGGTATTACGATCCTTTGTGGGTCTCTGTAGCTGAAGCAATTTAAGCAAGCTCAAAGATTCAGAACAAATAAACTCAGTTTCTTAAAGAATTAGAAACGGTGCTCAAGACCCTATGAGAGGCTAGACAGGACAGTTTCTCTGTCAGAAACTTTCGGGGGGGGGTGCGGCTAGAGAGGTGGCTCAGCAGTAGAGGACTTGCCTGGCATATGCAAGAACCCAGGTTCAATCTCTAGTACCACATACACAACTAAGTGGAGGAAAAAAGAAAAAAAAAGATGGATAAAAAAATTAACTCTGTCTTTCTCTTTCTCTTAAAAAAAAACCAAAAACAAAAAAAGGTCGGGAGTGACCTTCATGGATGGACTCATCTGTGTAGAAATGACTCAGAGTAGTGAACCCTTCCTGGAGGCAGAGAAAGGAACATGCCAGAGAATTCTTTTCTATGTTTGGTCACTGTTTTTTAGGTTTTTTTTTTTTTTTTTTT
>PVKS010041975.1:0-15707 GCA_004027875.1 Aplodontia rufa
CTGCCTTGTCTATCTCCTGAGCATCTAATAGAGGTTGTGGAAAGGATCTGAGACTGTGACCTGCCCCTGTGTGCAGGGCTTGCAAGGATTCTTAACTGCCATGCCAACCCATGCTTGGCCTTTAAGGATCCGTTTAATGCAAGATCTTCTTATCCTCTTTTATAGCAACCACCCTTTCCTCCTGCATAGGTGGAAGAGTTCATGTGTCCCCTCCTCCTCCTTTTTTTTTTTTTTAAAGAGAGACAGTAAGAGAGAGAAAGAGAGAATCAATTTTATTTAGTTTTTCATGTGGATTTCATTGCTCCAACACTTGGTTGTGTATGTGGTGATTGGGTTCGAACCTATGTCCTTGCTCATGCCAGGCAAGTGCTGTAGCCACTGAGCCACCGCTCCAGCCCCTCAGATGTCCTTTTTGCAGAGTGCTTGTCACTCTTTGGCATTTAGTTCTGGTTCCCTTGCACCTCGACTCTCCGATGGGCTCAGAGGAAGTAATGATTTTGTCAGTTCTCGGACTGCTTTAGTTGGGTGGCAGGGGAGTTCTCCTGTGCCTTATTAATTCTTGCTGTGCCTTTCAGTTTGAATTTCTTCCACGACTAATGAGCTTAAACGCCTCTCAATGTAAAGCCATGTCTTGCATTTCTGTGCCGCATGGATGCTCTTCCTGTTCAGTCTCTGCCTATTCCATCCAGGGTGGGCTCAAGGTCCCTTTGTTTATGCAGCTGTCTCTAATCATGTCAGAGTTCATCCACCGGCCCCAGTGTTTTGTGGTACCTGGATCAGGCACCTGGGAGTTGGGGAAAGATAAAGCTTTTTTGTGGTTTTCTTTAGCTTTCTTATGATGAATAAGCAGAAGCAGCACCAGGGTGGGAGGTGGAGTGCAGATCCAGGGCCGATCCTCTGGGGCCTGGAGACAGATGGGGCAGGGAGTCAGCTTCTCCAGGCTGCACCTCGTTCCCCGCAAGGCAGAGGCAGTGTTTGCACCCTGAGAATTTGTTGGCAAATGCCCCGAAGGCCTACTCCTGGCTTTGCTCACGTCCTTGTGGCTTACCAGGCTCTTTCCCTGCCTGTTGAGCCTGAATTGCCGAAAACAAACTTTCTCAGGGTTATTCTCATCCTGCTGGGTATCAGCTTTCCCCGAAACCAAAATTGCCACTTAGTCTAGACCTGCACGTTTGTTGTTCTATTTTCAGAGAAGCCCCAAGTCGGTGAGCAGCCCAGGTGGCAGCTCCACGGAGCCATCTTTCCCCTGGCATCTGCTTGTGCTGTGCCTGTCCCTGTGGCGTGTGTGTGGACCTCAGCTGCTTTGTTACTGCTCAGGACAGCAGGAAGACAGAAGCAGCAGCTTCAAAGCGGGACAAGAGGAAAACAAGTTTTGAGCATAGAAAAGCAAACCTGGTGGTCACTGAAGATCACCGGTTGACTTGGCTGTGCCTGGATGTGCAGGGCTGGGGAGCCCTTGGTCTTTTCCTTTGTCACTGTGGGCTGAGTTTCCCCCCATGCGTCCCGCTTCGCTGCCTGGGTTTACTGTAGTTTCCTGTGGTTCTCTTGGGGTGCAGCCTCAGTACTGTGGTGTGCTGGTAAATGCTGAACAACCGGCTTTTCAGGAAAGAAGTCCTGATCTGTAGGTTTGCCTGTTTCCTCTGTGTAAAGGCTCCCATCATGTCCAGTTCTAAGACACTAACAAGATTGCAGTGAGGAGTTGGGAAGAGACGCGCAGTAGCGCACCGTTATTTAACATCTCCACCTTACAGGTGAAATAATGGGTCAATAAATTTACAACTTTATGGGGCTGGAACGGTGGCTCCGTGGTTACAGTGCTTGCCTTGCATGCGCAAATACAAGAGTTCAAACCCCAGCACCACCAACGCAATGAATTCTTGGAACAACGAAGGCCACATGGAAACTAATAAAATTGATTCTCTCTTTCTCTCTCTCACTTTCCCTCTTAAAATAAATAAATAAATAAATTTACAACTTTGGATCAGTGGTTGGCAAGATAAGCTTTGTAGCTAAATCTGACCCATGATCTGTTTTTCTGAAACCCATGAACTAAGATTCATTTTTACATTTTTTTCAAAGAGAGGGACAGTGAGAAAAAGACAGAGAGAGAGAGAGAGAGAGAGAAAAGAGAAACAACTTTATTTAGTTTTTCCTGTGGCTTTTGTTGCTCCAAGACTTTGCTGTGCATGTGGTGCTGGGGTTTGAACTTGCATACTTGTGCATGCCAGGCAAGCGCCGTAACCACTGAGCCACGACTCCAGCCCTTAATTTTTACATTTTTAAAGGGTTATAAAACAAACAATCCCCCCCCCCCTGCAGAAAACAAATGAGCAAATGAAAAGAATATTGTGATGGAGATTTTCTGTGGTCTCTTTACAGAAAATATTATCTATCTCTTTACTGAAAAAGTTTGCTGACTCTGCACAGATAATAGCAAAACGTAGTAAAACACTTAGGAAGGGAGAGTTTTGAGTATTTTTACTTTTGATTTTAATAGAATTTAATTGTGAATGTATATAATTTATTTTTTCCTAACGATTTGTACAACAACAGACTCAAAAAATTCCCCCAAATTTAACACTTGCTTATCACAAGCCAGCCAGAGATGACTTCAGCATACACTGAAGGAGGGATCTCAAGGTTCCTTAGTTCAGTCTCTTCACTTTATACACCAGGAAACCAAGACCCGGAGAGGAGGATGATCTTCTCATTGTTAATTGGCAAATTAGTGGTAGAGTCAGGTTTTCTTTTCTTTTTTTTTTTTAACTTTTCTTTTTTTAGAGAGAGGGACAGTGAGAAAGAGAATCAATCTTATTTAGTTTTGCACGTGGCTGTCGGTGCTCTGAGACTTTGTTGTGCACATGGTGCTGGGTTTCAAACTCAGATACTCGTGCATGCCGGGCAAGCGCCATAACCACTGAGCCACCGCTCCAGCCCCCAGAGTCAGGTTTCTTAACCTGCAATTTTGCTATCTTTGCTCATTTGACGTTGTATGATAAATGTCCATGGTTCTCTCTTTTGTTTAAAATTTTTTTAAAACAATTTTTAAAGTTTTCATGTGGCTTTCATTGCTCCAAGACTTCATTGTGTATGTGGTGCTGGGGTTTGAACTCACATATACTCATGCTTGCTGGGCAAGTGCCATAACCACTGAGCCAACACTCCAGACCTTGTTTAAAAAATTTTAAATTATATTTTATTTTTTGGTACCAGGGATTGAACCACTGAGCCACATCCCTGGACCTTTTAATGTTTTATTTTGAGACAGGGTCTTACTGAGTTGCTTAGGGCTTCATTAAGTTGCTGAGGCTGCCTTTGAACTTGCGATCCTCCTGCCTCAGCATCCTGAGCTGCTGGGATTACAGATGTGTGACATCACATGTGGCCACAGTTCTCTTTTTAGTGCTGTTACATCTTTGCTCCATGATTGCTCCTGTTGTCTGAGTCAGCAGGTTGGCACCAGTGCCATGGAGCTCTGTACCACTGAGTCTCAGGGCAGCACAGGGTAAGGACCCTTGGCACCTTGGTACCAAATTGTGAGCCATTTTGGTTTCTGAATTTTTATTTTTCTGTTCACTTTGAGCATAAATAATCATTTCCCCCCCGCTAGATTGTTGCCCTGGGTATTTTATCAGTCCTGACTTTTTATCCAGCCTAATCTCAGGTTTTGGACAGGGTGGTGTTCTTTTTTCTTTTAAAGAGAGAGGGTCAGAGGGAGAGAGAGAGAAAGAGAGAATCAATTTTATTTTATTTTTTCATCTGGGCTTTGTTTCTCCGACACTTAGTTGTGTGTGGTGCTGGGGTTTGAACCCAGGTCCTCATGTGTGCCAGGATAGTGGTCTAACCACTGAGCCACTGCTCCAGCCCCCAGGGTGGTGTTCCTGTAGCCCTCCTAATATGCCCTTCTCCACTTGGCATTTTGCAATGAGTTCTCTCCACGCAAAGTCTTCATGCTCATCAGACTGGATCCCTGTTTATTGCGACAGAACCTGGCATTTTCTGAGGGGTGAAGAGGGGTTGGGGACAGCAGAGGAAGCTGGCCAGGGGGGCTGGGGCACACTGGAACCTGGGGAAGGGATGACCGGAGCTGCATTCCCTGCGAGGTGGTGATGGGGAGCAGGATCCAGACTGGAGAGAGAAACAAAGAGAAGATGAGACAAACTCTGGGCCCCGTGGCTTTGCCAGTCCCGCAAGGCCTGGCATAGCTTCCTGTGCTTTAGGGGTGCTGGGGATACCCCCTGAGAACCCTATAATCCACTCCCAGAGGACCTGAGCTGGTGAAGTGGATTCCTGCTCCGTGGGGCCAAATAGTCTCTGAAATCACTGAAATCCCCAAGTCCTTGTATAGTGGGAGCTTCGGAGGTACTGAAAGTGCCCTTGGCCACTGAAAGGCCCCTGTCCCCCTAGGGCCTTTTCCAGCTGGTTGGTGGCTCTCTGCCATTCGCAGGGTCAAAGGCATGGTTTTGATGAATTCTGAGTTCTCCAAAGAGAAAGTGAAAAATTAAACAAGATCTGACATAAAGTACGGAATGCAAAAATTTTAGTTCAAAGACAGTTGTGTTTCTTTCTGCCCAGAAAAATTAAATTCACTTGAATCAGAGATGTCTTAGTCAGCTTTTTCACTGTGGTGACCAAAAGAAGAATAATTAAAGGAGGAAAAGTTTATTTTGGGGCTCACGCTTTCAGAGGCCTCAGTCCACAGACAGCTGGTTCTATTGCTCTGGGCCTGAAGTGACAATCAGGACGCAGAGGAGGCTAGCGACCACCTCCTCCAGCCACACTCCCCCTGCCTGCAGTTGCCACCCAGCTAATCCATTACTGAATCGATGCACTGACCGGTCAAGGCTCTCATGACCCAATCCTTGCACCTCTGAATGTTTTTGCATTGTCTCAACCCTGAGCCCAGGAGAGACAACTCATATCTAAACCATAACAAGAAAGAATAGAGAATTTCAGGAAAAAAAATGGAGAAAATTTATTGAAAAAAATCAACAAGGATGTTATAAACTTATTTATTGTTGAAACAACAGAATTAAAAACATCAGGATAGTATTTTAAAAAATCTTGTAAGGAAGAGTGTACCCAGAATTCTACTTTCCTGTAAACAGTGCTTCCGTTTGTCCGGAAGTCCTGCCTGCCCTGGTTTAAGTAGGCACACTTTTACCAGTTGTGTTCATACAGTATATAGACATTTTTCAGTTGTGAAAAGTTTCTATATTGCTGTAATCCACAGAATTTTCATTTCTAATTTTTGAGTAATATAGTTTTTAGGGGACTTTCTACAATTTTCTTCCTTATTCCTTTGCAGTTGATATATAACTTTCTTCTAATTTTTCATATTATAATCAGCAATGCAGTGGACTCTTTTATTTTCAAAGTAAGAAGGAAAATTCCTCAGTCTAAATTCCCAGGGGTGGGATTTCTGTGTGACTTGGAGATCACTTAGTCAGGAAGGAGTACTGAATGTAGAGTCGGAAGATCTGGGATGGCTCTGTGATCAACCTGTACGATCTTGGGGAAATGACTTCACGTTGAGCTACAGTTTTCTCACCTGCAAACTTGATTTGCAGTGCCTCGTGCTTCATAGGATTTTAGCGAGGATTGATAAGCTATCGCATGAGCACCGGCACACAGCACACTCAAATGAGTAAGTTTCAGCAGAAAGGAGATGACAATATTTCTGCTGATTAAGCCACATCATCAAATTCCTTTTCAGAAGGTAGAATCATCAGCACTTAGAAGGTGCGGGTTTTCTGCAAACTCACCAGCGCTGAATTTTATGATTTTAGAGGACAGCGTAATAGACATGCGAGGTTAGAAATGGGTACTTAGGGAAACTTTGAAATATGCAACAGAAATGCTTAGTTAGTGAAAAGCAAGGAATGATGTGCGCAGGCAGCAGGCACAGCATGGTATGAGCAGGCTGAAATACGAGAAAGAATCAAAGGGACGGATGAAGTTTCCGGCATTGCTACCCTGTGCAGCCTTGGCCTGGTTGGCTTAGGGTGGCCCTGCAGGAGCATCCAGTGTCTGCCTGATCTGCCGGCAGCTCCCAGTTTTCTCCCTGGGCCCTGGCAGATGCTTCCTGACTCAGTTCTCCTCGTCTGCCCTCTGCCCTTAGAGGAACAGATGTAAGGCGGCAGGGAACAATGCCCCATTGAAAGCCCAGCTGTCACACACAACTCCCTGCTCCCTTCCTGCCCAGCGCCCAGCGGCTGCCCCCTACGCAGCCAGAGTCTCCAGCCCCCTCTCTGCCCACTCAGTCCTGCCAGGACCCTGGGGCAAACAATGCCTGGCTGTTTCTTCTCCTTGAAGGGCAGCCCACCTTCCTGCGTGGAGCTGCCTGTGGCCCATCTCTGCGCAGGAAGGTGGGGTTCGCTCTACACAGCTGGGTCCTGGTTCCAGGGCATCTGGTGGAAGTGACTGAGGCCCAGCCCTTCTCATGAAGCTTCCGTGGTCTTGACCATGAGCTGAAGGGGAACTATCAGAACAACTCTGGTGAGGCTGGCTGGAAGCTCTGGAATTGCTCTTCTGGAAACTTCCCATGGTCTCCTTATCAGCAGTCCTTCCTAAGCACCCACATTGCACTCACTCCAAGGCAACCATCGCCACATCAGGCAGTTGATGGAAAATCAAGTGCAAAAATCTCATGAGGTGCAGATTCCACTTTAATGGTGCCCATTCCCATCCATCTCTATGAAGTGGGGAAACTGAGGCCCAGGATGGAGAAAAGTTAATAAGCTCGAGAGCTGGGGCGTTGGTACTCAGGCCGTTGATCTTCTGGGCAGAATGGTGTTCTTGCTACCCTACCACACTGAGCTCAGTAAGAGGCAGGGCACCAGCAACTCCAGGGACGTGGGGAGAAGAGGGTGTGGAGGACAGCTGGAGGGGTCTGCAGGCAGCAGACATCTTGGGAGGGGCTTGTGGAGCGGAGGCTGTGCAGCTGTCAGGTGGCCTTGGTTTGCCCCAGAGCTCCTTTTCCGTGTCCTGGGATACCGCCTCTTCATGCGTTTCTTTGGCTTCTAGGTCTTAGACTGAGAGGGCTGCTCTGAGCTGAGCATGCCTGGTGGCCACTGGTGCGTGAAATGGATCGCAGTGGCTGCTGGATCCCAGGTCATCTCTGCTAGAGACCCACACTGTGTGTTTGGACCCTCAATATTTCTCCCTTCTAGGCCTCCCTCCCTTTCCCTCATCAAGGGTGACCATTTATTTATTTACTTTACTCTTTAAAGTAAAGGGAAGGAGAGAGAGAGGGAGACAGAATGAATTTTATTTAGTTTTGCATGTGGCTTTCGTTGCTCTGACACTTGGTTGTGTACGTGGTGCTAGGGTTTGAACTCATGTCCTTCCGCATGCCAGGCAAGCGCCGTAACTGCTGAGCCACTGCTCCAGCCCAAGGGTGACCATTTAGAAAGGGATTTCCCTTCTCAGTAATTGTCCATGGCTGCCCAGACCCTGAGAAAACACCTTTCCTGTGAGCTGACCTACAAGGTCCCAGGACCTGTGTTGGGGCCTCAGGCTCCTGGCACCCTGCCACGGCCTCTTCCTGGATCCCACCTGACTGTGTTTTTACCACTGAGGACTTTCCCAGGCTTGTAGAGGTCTGCTTAGTGCAGGGCCCCTGCCTGGGATGCCTGCACCTTCTAATTTGCCTGCACAACTTGCTTTCCTTCCTTAGGACCCAGCCCACACAAACCTTTATCCTCACTGAAGCGCCCTGGGACCCCACTCGGTCCTTCCTGCCACCTCCATTACAGGTGGTGACCCTCACTCTGTCAAGTGTCTTCTCCCTCTCCAGGCTCAGAGCTCTTGGAGGGCAGGGGTCAGAAGGCTTGCTGAGGAACTGGTCAAGGGGTTCCTCTGGCTCCTGGCACACGTTGCCCTCCTACCGGGCTCCAGCCCATTTCTGCACAGTGGCTACACTGTTCTTTTAAAAGCATAACTGGTGTCACATTGCTCACCTGCTTAGAACCTCTCGTGACCTGGTGGCTCCTGGTCCCTCTGACCTCACTCTTCCTGTCCCTGAAGTCACACTGGGTCCTTCTAGGAACTGGAACATTCTTTCCTGCCTTAAGATCTGCAATATTGGGCTGGAGCGGTTCCGGCACTTGCCTGGCATGCACAAGGACGCTGGTTCGAACCCCAGCACCACGTACACAACAAAGTGTCTGAGCAACGAAAGCCACATGAAAAACTAAATAAAATTTGATTCTGTCTTTCTCTCTCTCTATCACTATCCCTCTTTCTCTTAAAAAAAAAATGATCTGCAATATTCTTTCTTCTACCCGGAGAGCCTTGCCCTCACTTCGGGCCTGGCTCTTCCTCAGTCTCCCCGGCCTGTCGCTGGCAACCCTGGGTCCTGGTGAGTGAGCTCTTGAGCCCTGCAGGTGCTTTCTGCTGAGGCTTGCACTCGTGGCCTGAAATGGCCCCCAAACTCTGCTGAGGTTCTGGGGAGGCAGGGTAGAGGGACAAGGAAGGAATTAAAAGATCAGCTCTCCCTGCGTTCAAATGCTGGCCTCACATGTATTTTTAGCACTGTGGACAAGTTATCTAATTTCTCCAACCCAGTTCCTCATGTGCAAAATGGGTTAATAGAGGTTCTTGCCTCGCAGTGTAAACGTGGGGTTTGAGCTGATGTCTGCAGGTGGTTTAGCACAGATTAAGCACTCAATTTTATTTATTGTTAATTTATAATGAGATACTGTGTTTGCAAAAATGTAAGTGAGAGGGGTTGGGGATTTAGCTCAGTGGCAGAGCGCTTGCCTAGCACACGCAAGGTTCCCAGTTCGGTCCTCAGCCCTGAAAAAAAATGTAAGTGAGAATTTATTCAAAATCACCTCATAACCCTTCCTCCCTCCTTCTTTTCCTCTGTCCCTTCTTCCCTCCCTCTTCCCCTTTTTTTCTCCTCCCACCTTTCAAGCACTTTTATAAGCTTGGCTGGGTGCCCACTGGGTGCCAGGCCATATTGCAGAGTCTGGGAACAGATTTTGGAGAGGATTTGTGCTTTGTTGTTTTTTCTCCCTGTGTCCCTGAGTGAACTTGAATTTGTCTACAAGACTTAGCCTCAGACTACGGCCCAACAATTCCAGGGAGTGTGTGCTCAAGAACTGTGTGTGTAAGGAGGCCGAGGGGGTGAGAAGGGTTTCTGGGGGGTCTGCTCCACCCACGGCCCAGGAGAAGCCTTCTGATGCACCAGTGAGCGAGCCCAGGTTGCTAACAGCTCCTTGATTTTAGGAACTGGGGTGTAGTTGTGCTCTCCCAAGCTGCCTGAATTGGGAATGAAATCCGAACCAAGAACCCTTTAACTCTTGAATCCTGGGTAAGAGTGTGTGTGTGTGTGTGTGTGTTTGTAGGGGGTGGGTGGGTGGGTGGAGAATAATTTTCAGGTTCAAAGAAATAAATTTTCATCAGGCTGAAGCAGTTTGCCCAGAAAATGACCATCCAAAAATTAATATTCTGAAAATTTCCTTTAGAAAAATAAGTTTCCTGTGGGTGAATCTTTCTTGGCAGCTGAGATGCATGAAAAGATGAAGATGGTGTTTTAGTCAGATTTTTCTCCACTGTGACCAGAAAGACAAGAACAATCAGAGGAGGAAGAGTTAATTTTGGGGTTTGCAGATTCAGAGCTCTCAGGTCATAGATGGCTGACTGCATTCGTTGGGGCCTGAGATGAGCCAGAACATCATGGCGGAAGTGTGTGGTGGAGGAGAGCAGCTAGGGACGTGGCAGGAAGCTGAGAGATGCCACTCTCCAGGGACAGAATATAGACTCCAGAGGAGGGATGCCTGCAGGGACCCACCTTCTCCAGCCACTCCCCACCTGCCTGCAGTTACCACCCAGTTAACCCCCATGAGGGGGCGAATGCACTGACAGAGTCAAGCCTCTCCTATCCCAATCTCTCACCTTAAACCTTCTCGCATTGTCTGACACAGGGGCTTTTGGGGACACATCATGTCTAAACCATAGAGTATGGGGGACTAGTTCTGCTTTCCAGTACATTAAATGAAGCGTTGTTTTGTGACATCCATTGCTCAGAGACAATGAAATGCTTTTCTTTTCAGACTGAGAAAGGCTTTTTATGATGGATGGATTTGTAAGCGTGAATCCCCAGTTAAACTGCTGATGTTTGGAGGGTGGATTTCACATTATCCTTTCCAGTTGAAGAGACCTTAAAATGACTTACACCAAAGACCCGTAGTTCGGAGCAGACTTGGTAGCACATCAGGAGCTGGGATGAGGAAGGGTACCTTCGCTGGTGTAATATATTTCCTTCCCATCTTTTGGGATGCAAATCAGATTTTAGCCCCTCTGTCAAGTGTTCCTTGCCCTCAGCCTGGTGGCCCTGCTCTTCCTGCCCTGCGTACTTCAGAGTCTGGGCATGGGGAGACCTGGGGACTTCAGAAGGTCTGGTTGGGCACAGGGGGTGCTCAGAAAGTAGGGCCCATGGGCCTCTGATTCAGCCTGTGGTTCATGGCCACCTGGGCTGTTAGGTCCCTGAACCCAGCTTGATGGGACTGAAGTTGCTTCTGGAGGGGTAAGGATGAAATCTGGGGAGCTTTGAGGGCTGGAGGCTTAGTCTGGGCCAAGAGAGGGGGACACTAGTACCCTTAGGACTCTGTGGCTGTGTGTTCAGGAACCACAGTTAGTTCCAAGATAGGCCCACCAGGGACATCCTCAGCTGTTGGCTTGGGTTGAGAATGAGCAGACCCATCTCCGGGGCTTGGAAGCATGGCTTCAGCAAAGGACTCTACTGATGGTAGAACTGAAATGTGGTCGCTTTAAAACAGGTCTGCGAGTTCTTCGACATTCCATCAAAAGAAATCAGAGAATCAGAGTCTGCTTCTCTCCTTGATTGACCTTTGGTGACTCACTTCTCATAGAATGTGGTGGAAGTGTTGCTGCTGGACTCTGAGGCTGGGTCTGAAATAGAAATACAGCTTCTGCCTGGCTCTCTTTCTTGGAATGGCCCACCTTGGGATCCAAGCCACCACGATGAGAGCCCAAGTCCCAAGGAGAAGCTACATGAAGTATAGGCATTTTTCTGACAGCTCCAGCTAAGATTCCAGCTACCAGTGGCCTCAGTGACCAGACATTAAGTGAGCATCTTCTGATGCCTCTAGAGCCTGGACCCCACTCAATCCCACTGATGCCAAATGGGATAGAGATGAATTACCTGCCCCCTTGTTTGCCCAAATTGCAGATTTCTGAATGAAATAAATGTTGCATTATTTTCAGCCACTAAGTTTGGGGGTTGTTACACAAGCAGTAGCAAATTAGAACCAAATTCTTTCTTCCCTGTCTTCTCTCATTTCTTCAACACGCAGGTGTGTTATCTGCAGTCCTTCTTCAGGATAGTTCAATAAATCATGGCACACCTGAAATGCAGAACATTATATAGCCAGTAAAAATGCTATTTTGAATAATTTCTAATGACCTGAGAAAATGTTTGCTATGGATTGGATAACAGGTGTCCCCCAAATGATTGAGTTATGAGAACCTTAACCCAATCACTGAGTTAATCCTCTGATAGGGATTAACTGGTAGGGTGTGGCTGGAGGAGAAGGGTCGTTGGGGTGTGCCTTTGGGGTGCATGTTTTGTATCTGGTGAGTGGAGTCACTCTCTCTCTGCTTCTTGGAGCCATGCCTTGACCCGCTTCCCTCTGCCACACTCTTCCACCATGATATTCAGCCTCACCTCGAGCCCCAAAGAATGAAACCAGTCTTCCAGGAACTGAGGCCTTTGAAACTGTGAGCCCCTACATTAAACTTTTCCTCCTCAAATTGTTCTTGTCAGGGCTTTTAGTAACAGCAACGAAAAAGCTGATTAAAAATATTTTATTTTTATAAGATTATTTTATAAGATTTTTATAAGATGGATTAAATGAAGACAAAATTGGATGTGTAACAGAATTCCCATTTCATTTTAAAAGCATGAATATAGGAAAAAAACTAGAAGGAAGTCATAGTATTACAAGTTATTTTAATCATCCATTCCAAATTTTCTACACTAAGCATATGATATTTTATAGACAGAAAAACATGGTTACATTTCAAAAAGACAATCTATTCCTGTCCTTTCTTCTTTTTCTCTTCTTAAAGAGAGAAGGACAGCGAGAAAGGGAGAAAGAGATGGAGAGATTCAATTTTTATTGAGTTTTCCACGTGGCTTTCGTTGCTCTGACATTTGGCTGTGTACTGGGTGCTGCGGTTTGAAACCGTGTACTTGCGCATGCCGGGCAAGCTGAGCCACTGCTCCAGCCCCCTGTCCTTTTTTCTCATGCTAAAGATTGTGTTACTTTCTCGTCCTGAGTTTCTTGTTTTCTGTAAGCATTAAGTGGAGATTCATGTTTCCTTCAGGAAGCACTTCCAAACACACAGCGGTAATTGCAAAATGGCTTATCGCAACTAGAGTTGAATAAAGAGGCTTCTAGTTGGCATTTCCTCAAGCCAGCCCTCTGCTTTTTTTCTCTTCTTGCAGGAGCTCAGCTTGGCACTGTATTGCATCCCGTGGACTTCTTGAAGCTCCAAGCTCTCTGGAATCCTTTGGAGTTGCTGACTCTGTCTTGCTCTCATTCCCTTTTCCAAGCTTACATTTTTTTTTCTTTCTTAGGAACAAGGAATATCTCTCTGCATTCGTGTCTAAGTAGCTCATGTGCTAGGCTGAGTCCCCAGATGAAAGTGCACCCGCCCCCAGCCCTGACTCAGCTTTGCAATCCAAGAGAAAGTAAGAGGAATCCAAGAATGACAGATTTGGAAGAAACCCCAGAGTATCTGATTCCACCCTGCCCTCCAAAGAGAAGGAAATCAAGGTCCCAAACATGAATGGCCTTCCTGAGGTCATACGGCAGGAGTGACAAGAAGCCAGCAACAGCACCAAGTCTTCTGTCTGTTTTGAGGCAGCAGAGCCTGCTGGAAAGAGTGTGCGTGTTGGCACCAGCCATTCCTGGGTTCAGACCTTTGCTCTGCCTCAGTTTCTCCATCTGCAAAAAGAGAATTGTGTATGCTTCAGAAGTGTAGAAATATAGTACTGGAAATGCTATACTTTATCCTCCCTGAAGACGATAAAAAATAGTTATTGTTGGATTTTTATTTGGCTGTGTGTGTCACTTTGGAGGCATTGATTGAAGGACCCGTAACAGATTATTGTGCTCCCAAGAAACAGATTTTCAAGGTCCACCGTTATGGGCACCTGGTATAATGAGCATCATTCCCAGATCAACAGCACTATCCCTGCCCTGTCCTCTTCTCTCCTGGCCACCTGGTGGCTTTTCCCTGCCCCTTGACCTCCTTGGAGGCTGCGACCGAGCATTGCGCTCCTCACTGTGCGTGAGTTGCTTTACTTACGAATCCATCTTTGTAAAGAATTCCTGTCCTTTTTATGTCTCTCTCTTCTTTTCATTTTATCCATAAATTAAAAAACTCCCCAGGTCCTGGAAGGACACACAGGATGATACTTGTGGTCACGATTCACTCATGTGCGAGAAAATGAAACCCACATGTCTCTTGGTGCTGAGGTTATAATGAAACAGCATGATTGAAAGCAAAATAACATTCTCCATCTATGAGATTGGCAAGAATAACAAATATTTATAATACTCAGTATTGATAAAAGCAAGGGGAAACTTGTGCTATTACATCCATTCTGCAAGTCATTATTGGTGCAGCTTTTTGGGAAACATTTTGCTGTATCTATTAAAATTAAAAAGTATCCTGTTTTTGAATAGATGCAGAAAGAGGGATGTCTTAGAGTGTTTACTAAAATGCTATTTATAATGTTAAAAATAAGGGGCAACTTTAAAATATTTCTTGGTCGGAAAGTGATTAAATGAATTGCGATTCATTCTTTTGTGGAATGCTCTGAGGCGGTTAAACATAATAATGTAATAGAAAGGTCAATGTGGAAAGACGGGCAGGTCTGTGGAGTACATTGTTCTGTGAACAGAGTGAGTTGGTGATCCGTGTCTGATCTGATACCTTTATATAATATGTAATTGAATAAAATAAGATGTAGAGGGATATGCTCCCCCAATGGATAGAGTGGTTACTTTTTTTTTTTTAAGAGAGGGACAGGGGCTGGAGCGGTGGCTCAGCAGTTGCAGTGCTTGCCTGGCATGCATGAGTACCCAGGTTCAAACCCCAGCACCACATACACAACCAAGTATTGAAGCAATGAAAGTCGCATGAAAAACTAAATAAAATTGATTCTCCCTCTCACTGTCCCTCTCTCTTTATTTTTTTTTTTTAAGAGAGAGGGACAGTGAGAGAGAGAGAAGGAGAATCAATTTTTATTTAGTTTTTCATGTGGCTTTCATTGCTCTGACACTCCATTGTGTGCATGGTGCTGGGGTTCGAACCCGCATTCTTGTGCACGCCCGGCATGTGCTGTTACCGCTGATCCACCACACCACCCAAGAGTGGTTACTTTTGAGGAGGAAAGTGGGCTTTTTTTCTTTAGAACCTTTTTTTGGTAATGAGTATTTTTTACTTAAAAATATTTAAAAATTGAATTATGACTAAACTATCAAATCTCTTCATGTGATTTTGTTGTCCATGCAGGTTTGGAGACAATTAAAACCACAGACATTTGTTCCTGTGCCCTATGTAGGGGTCAGGAACCTGGGTGTTAGGTCCTCTGCTTCAGGGCCTCTCAAAAGCCTGCACTGTTGGGTGTGGGCCAGGGCTGTGGTCTTGTCTCAGGCTGGGCTGGGGACGGGTCTGCTTCTGGTGCGTGTGTGGCGGGGTCCACGTCTCGCAGGCTGTGGGGCCTCCATTTCCTAGGGCCTCCATTTCCTAGTGGCTGTTGACCAGAGGCTGCCCTATGTTCTTTGCCATATGAGCCTCCCCATCAGGGTAGCCTGCTTCATCGCTGCTGGAGAACACCAGCAAAACGAGAGCCACAGCGTGCTGTAGCCCAGTTGTGGAGGTGACATCCCATCCCTTTGTCACATTCTGTTCATGAGTAGCAAAGTGCTAGGTCCAGCTATTCAGGAAGGGGCCTGAATAGCAGAAGGGAGCCTTGCTGGGTCCCAGAAGCTGCTGGCTTAGGTAATCGAAGAAGAGATCTAAAACTGAACTAATTTTTCTCAAGCACTGATTTAGTCAGTATTTTGCTGTTGTGACTAAAAGACCGGGCAAGAAGAATTTCAGAGGGGGAGAAGTTTATTTAGGGCCCATGGATTCAGAGGTCTCAGTCATGGAAGGTTGGCTCCATTTCTTAGGGTTTGAGGTGAGGCAGGAGGACATCATGGCGAAGAGTGTGGTGGAGGGAAGTGGCTCAGGGCATTGCACTCAGGGAGCAGAGAGGGACTGGACTCAGCTCTCCAAATATGCACCCCGAAGGCACAGCCCCAGTACCCACCGGCCTTTGGGTGCCACTCAGCTAATTCCTCTCAGGGCGTTGGTTCACGGGCTGGGTTCAGGCTCTCCTAACCTGCTCATTCCACCTCCAAACCTTCTTTTGAGGACACACCATGTAAACCCTAACAAGCACCATCATTCAGATTTTGAATTTCTTGCTCAAGAATAATTCCAACTTTATAATAATTTACTTAAACATTTTTCTACTTGAAAACATCACTTAAATAATATCTCTTTTATATAGGTTCAATATACATTTGTGGACCAGCCTAGAAACCTGGTCATCATTTTATATTAAAGAGAGAATCAATTTTTATTCATTTTTTCCAATCTGGATTTTGTTTTTGCAA
>PVKS010041976.1:0-15706 GCA_004027875.1 Aplodontia rufa
GAGCTCATTCCTTCATCTAGGCCTACTATATATGCTCTGCTCTGAATTTCATGGGGGGAAGAGAAGAGATGTAGAAAGCAGGCAAATCTTCCCAGTCCTGGGCACCTGCGCAGATTTTTTCAGTGGAAACATGAGAACAGGGATAGCCATCAGGGAAACAGCCCCTAAAGCTGTGTTTGTCCTGGAGAACAAAGTTCTATCCCACATTTCCAGTAACAGGCAGAAAGACATCTCCTCTGGCCAGAGTCCAAAATCACTTTTCAACTCTCAGTGTGGCTTGAGATGAATTCCCAGTTAGACCACTCCTCGGATCCTCTTCCTCGGTAAACCACACTGTGCTGAGAACCTTGCCCTCAAGCTGCAGGTGCCTGTTAAACAGCTCAGTTTCAGGCCGTGAGGGCCAAATCCAACCCCCACCTGTTTTTTTATAAACAGATTTTCACTGGAACCCAGCCATGCCTGTTTGTTTACATATGCACCACAACAGCAAATTTGTGGCCTGTGAAGCCTGAAATAGATAATACCTGGCGCTGTTTCAAAAAAGTATGGCCCTAAATCTAAGAAGAAAAGCACTTTTGTCATTATTTATGCCACAAATGCTCAAAGAATCAGAGATGTAAGAACTTTCTAAATCAGTAACAAGAACATGCAAGTAAATCCCTACTTTACTGACTTCTCACGAGGAGCACAAGTTGAAAAGATGGCCCGTGTAGGTAAGGGGCCAGTTAACATTGCCGCTGTTGACTCTTCTTGAAATCAGGTGCAGATGTTCAAGCTTGCTTCTGGATGGAATTTAGCTCAACTCCAAAAACCTTCATTGAGTTTCTTGGATTTGCAAAGCCTGCCCTGGGGGCTTTGAAAGTCAAAGTGCAAGTGTTCCAGGACCGTTGTGGGCCCAGATGTTTCTGGGAAAGGGGAGGGTGGGGTGCAGTCAAAGAAAGAAGCCAGGACAGGATCAAACAGGACTGCTGCCCACCTCTTGCAGATGGTGGAGGTGTTTCGAAAACTTCTCTTGCATCTTTTTAATAACATCAGGTGCCCTATTAAACTCTTCTTTTATCATTATAAATTATGGATTATATGTACAAACACCTCTGTAGCCATTGCCCCCCAAATATCTGGTGTTGATTGGTGATTTTGTGCCAATCAAGCTGATGCTTCAGGGTTTGTTGCTGCTGCTGTTAACGAAGTACAGATGTCTGGGAAAAGGACAAGATCAAGTTGGGCTGCACAGCAGGTCAAAATATATAACTTCAGTATTCACTCAACCAAAATTGCATTTTGGCCGAGACATTTTATCATAAATAATTATCCTACAAGTGCATTATTAGACTCTGAAGTTTAATTTTTACTCTCAAAAGTCCATGTTAGGAGAGTTCAACCCCTTTGCATTTTCCCAGTAACAGTAATAGACTTTTTGTAAGTGACCAAAAGCTTTTCACATATGAAAAACCGCCTCTGCTTGAACCTTGATGATAGGTAAATGGCGGGGAATGGGCTACCCTAGTACTCTAGCTTAGGATGTGTTTGAAAATGTCCATAATAAAAGTTTTTTTAAACCTGATTGTTGGGCTTGGGTGGTACTTTTTTCATAAATAGCCTCCCTCTGTCCTCTTGGTCTCTGGACACTGAAGCTTGTAATTTTCTTTTCTTTCTTTTTTTTTTTTAATTTGTTCAACATAGTCCTACATATTGGAGGGAGTTGTTGTTACATATTCATGCATACATAGATATTGACAAAGTAAGTTAAGACCATTCCTAGTCTAGGATCTCCCCCACTTCATCCATTCCCTGATCTCATGTCTCTCTATAATACCCTCCATGCTACAGATAGAAATGAGCATATATATAGATATTAGTTTTTGAAATTCTTGGGTTTCTCTGCCTGCCTGTGTATAGCTTGGCTTCTCATATAATTTTCCTTAGCAGTCATTACTGGAGTGGCAGCTGTGCATAAAAAAATGAAGGCATGGGGGCTGGAGTGGTGGCTCAGCAGTTACAGCGCTCGCCTTGCATGTGTGAGTACGCAGGTTCAAACCCCGGCACCACATACACAACGAAGTTGAAAGGCACATGAAAAACTAAATAAAATTTGATTGTCTTTAAAATAAAAAATGAAGGCATGGAGAAGAGGGAAGGAAGATATAAACACACTTCCTAGTGCTGCAGAGGGGAGTGTGCCCTTGACAGGCACAGCCCAGCATTAGCTTAAAATGAGAAAACAGCTCAATTCATAAGCTAATTGTCTAGCTTATGCAGTTGACTTCCGTATACAGGTGTTCCATATTCTTGGATTCAGCTAACAACAGATGGAAAACATGGGGGGGGATTGCATTCGTACTGAACGTGTACAAACTTCTTTTCTCTGATCTTTATTCCTCCAACAATAGTAGAGAATAACAACTATTTACTTTGCGTTAGTTACTACAAGTAATCTAGAGATGATTTAAAGTGTATGAGAGTACATGCCTAGGTTATATGCAAATGTCAGTCCATTTATATAAGGTCGCAAACGAACTTGAACCAATCCCCCACACATGCCAATGGACAGCTGCATGTCTGTTCAAAAGATGCCTACATATCAAATAAGCTCCTATCAATAGCTGCTCTTCATTCATTAACTCCATTTATTAAGTTCCTACGTATGCAAAGCCCAGTTCTAGATAGGAAGACACAAATGTAACATTTATCTTTGGCAAATTGGACAAAGAAAGAATAAGACAATTAATGAATAATCCCTGAAATGTAACACTACTAAGAATTTTGGACCCACATTGCAATAGCCAGAAATCAGTGTAGAATGACTCATGTCTTAAACTAATAGAGTGCCTACTCTGTGTATGATTGTAAGGTAGAAATTTAAAATATGAGGGGATTAAAGGACAGTATTCAGCCTTGCTCTGGTGGGCACACAGATGACAAGGTCAATTACTTAATAATGGAACATACAGAGTACCACCATGAAAAGGTTCAGAGAAGGTCTGATAAGTTAAAGTCCAACCACCATGAAAGTGGATAAGATCAGCACCTGAGAGAAGATGGAAAGAAGCAGAGAGTTATAAAAGAGCATGAGCATCGTCAGGAATTATTAAACAATACAGCAGTGTAAAATTATCACTAGCATATGAGTTCCTGAGGGATTTTTGTCTGATATGTTCACAATAATTCCAGATCATACATGTTAGGCACTCATTCAGTGCAGGTAAACACATGCGTGTGCGCATGTGCACGCACGCACACACACACACAACTGCACACTCACAGTATCCCTAACCCAAAAATCCAAAATCCAAAATGCCCCAAAATCATGATGCCACAAATCTGGTGGTTCATTGTATACAAACTTCATTTCATGCAACAAAATTATTTAAAACACTGTATTAAGTTACTTTCAGGTTATGCATATAAGACATATACAAAACATAAATGAATCATGTCCCTAGAATTGGGTTCTATCTCCATGCTATCTCATTATATATATGTAAATGTTCCAAAAATCTGAAATCTGAGATACTTCCTCACCCTAGCATTTCAGAAGGAGGGATATTCAACCCAGTGTTTGGTAAACAAACAAATGAATCCTACTCTGAAGTGTTGCTAGAGTTAAGAATTTATGGTAGGGAATGATAAGTGAGGCAGAAAGGATAAAATCAAGGAGATCTTGTAAGAAGTTTGGATTTTATGGTGATGGAGAAACATGGAAGATACCTTAGAAGGATGGCAAAAGTGGATTTGTGGTGTTGAGCTTCAGGGAGGAGACTTTGGGGTACAAGACTGGAGACAGACAAGTTATAGAGCCGTCACTAAAGTCCGGGTGAAGGCTGGCCAAAGCAAAATCTATGCAATTAAGTTGCAAAGGTAACATCACCTAAAGCCACCAGAATGGCTGAGATGAATAAGACTGGCAAATACCAAGTGTTGTCAAGGATGTGGAGAAATCAGAACACTCATTGTCTTCTGACAGAGTATAATCTGCAAAACTATTGAGTGGTTTCTTAAATAGAGTCTTCCACTTTCAGACGTAAAACAAATGAGTTCTTGCATGCCCCCAAAATATTGCCACACAAAGATATGGACAAGAATACACCCAGCAGCACCATTTATCATAGCCAAAATGGATAAATTGCATTACATTCATGTATTGGAATACTGAGAAATAAATATACTGCTACAAAGTTAAATCTGATGAACTTCACATTGAGGGAAAGAAAACAGACACAAGAATACACACTATAGAATTGCATTTGTAAAAGTTCATAAACAAAAAAAGGAATTTATTGTGAAAAATTTAGAATAGAGATTGCCTTTGAACCTGGATAATGAAGGGGCAGAGGGTGTCTGAACGTATCTTGATCTGGGGTGTGGCTACACAGTGGGCTTTGCAATAATTCTCCAAGCTGTACACTATCATTCTGGCAATTTCTGAATGTATATGATGTTTTTTTTAATGTGACTTCAGGGGCTAGAGAGGTGGCTCAGTGGTAGAGCACTTGCCTGGCAGGGATAAGGTACTAGGTTTGATCCTCAGCACTCCATACACAAATAAATAAAAGAAAAAGAAAAGTCAAATGAAAAACAAATTCTCTTTCTCTTTCTCTTTCTCTCTCTTAAAATAAAAAGAACAGAAAAGAAAAAGGTAGCTCCAGGTTCCTGGCTTGAGTGACAGGATGGGTGATAGTGTCCTGAAACCGATTCCACGTATCTTGAAAGAAGAGTCAGACTCCACAGTAGCCAAGGCTCTTACCACACCTGTGGCTTCTAGCTGCCCTTGATGGCCACCTAGGTGGTATGGCACAGGCATGTCACATCTCCCCTCCCTGAAAATGGTCCCTCAGGGCTGCACCTTCTTATTTTTACAACGAGAAAACATTTCCACCAAGAGAAGCCCGTCTTTGGGGTCCCCCAAACTCTCTCTGACTCCTCAATGTCCTTTGCAGTGGGAGACAGGCTAAGATACACAGACGTAATCAGATTCACTAAGGCTTTGTAAGAAGACCGTACATGTACGTATAGTCTTCCTATAGACCACTGGGAGCCCAGAGAACCTTCTGGAATTCCATGTTGGTGGACATGGGGAACCAACACACCTCAAGAACTTCTCATCCTTTCCTTGCCAGTGATTCTCTTCCACTCAGATGTCAAGCTACTTCTATATCAGAAAAGTAGAGGATAGAGATTTGGGAAGAGAAAGATAAACGGGAGCCACTTCTCCCACCTAGTGATGCCCACTCTTCCAGTTCCCATGGGAAGACAGAGGACTAACATAGAGCCCAAAATCTCTCGCATATTCTATTTCATTCCAGCTTTGGCTAAAGGAACAAAGTTCCTTTAGGACCGGATTAGGAAACTCCCTTCACATCCCAGAGCAACCATCCAGCTGCCATCGGACTGTTAGGAAAGACAAACATTCGCAGACCCTTTCTGACAACGTCCACCCCTGGCCAAAGTCAAGAGAATTATTGATAGGGAGATGGTTACATAGCAGGCAACTCAGACAAATCATGAATTCTGCACCCACACATAGGTCACTCTATTCTCAAGACTCAAAAGAACATTTTGCTGTTATAGAAGTGGATCCACAGCCAAGCAGGTAAGTGGATGGGATCAAGATCAACTCTGAGCCTTGAATCAACATTCAAGGAATAAATAAATTGATAGCCCTCTGGCAGAATGCTGCCCCCTAGAGAAGCAGATCCATCAGGTGTGTGGGTAACTACCTTCTCTGCAGCACACTGAGCACTGAAGTTTGTTCTGGTCTTTTCCAATCCTTGCTCCAAAGCCCTGACACCACTCTTGACTGCCAAAATCCCCATACCAGAAACAAGTCAGCACCCAACTCCAGCCTCAGTTCACCTACACTCTTCCTTCTCTCCACCATCTAAAACAATTAGTGCTGAAATCATAATGAGTTAGTAAGGGTTTGGGCTTTCATATTTCATCAAATTTAAGATACTTCTTAAAAAATGTACCAAGATTTCATATACTACTAAAAAGTATTCTGATTAAAATATAACACATCATCCACTGTCAAATACACCCTTTTTGTGTAACACATAATTTAGGGTAACCATAGATATATGGGGCAGGAATAGATGGTGGGAAGGCGAGGGGGAGGGAGGATAGGGAGGGATCTAGGGAGACGATGATGTAACAAACTCTTTACCCCCCCCCCAAGAATCCAAATAATACTTATACAATCATTTAATTTTGGAAAATTCACAATCTAAGCATTTATATCACTTGTAGGGGTGAAATATGGAATCAAGAGGGTGATGTGGGGTAATTCTGGTTTAAGAACAAATGCATACCATATTATTACTTTATATGCATTTATGATTGTACAATAACTGAAATAAAATTTTTTTTAAAAAATACACCCTTTTCAGAGACATATATTTTTGAAACAGAAATGTGAGTCTTAGAATCAATTCTACACTATTACTTGGCAGAAGTCAGGGAATGAGAAGTCATAAGCCCCTTGGTTTCAGAAGATTGTATAGAAATTAATAAGTCCTCAATACCAATGCAAAAAAAGAAAAAGCTCCAATTATTGGGAGCTTCCAATTCTCGGGTTTCATCATTTCCAACACCATTGTATGCTTTAAATCGTAGACTAGAGGAGTATTATGGAGAATTACAGAGACCTGGCAAAGGATCAATACAAGCAATTTCGAAATGGTGGCAAATATCAAAATATCAGGAGTTTAATATGTTTAATGTATTTGTGTATTTAAAATATTGTGAAGATTACGGAAATGAGTTCGTTTTATAATCAGGAACGAAATTCCTCATAGCCTCAATATCTTTGCAATGCTTGAATAAATGTTTTACCTTTGTGTATTTGAAACAGATTTTTGAATTTTGTGGAGCTGATGCTAAAATATTGGAAGCGAAGATACAAGAACTAATGTAAGCTGCTTGCTCTCCAAATCAAAATACACTTGTGACGTTTTCAAAGGCAACAGCAAATGTGTTTGTTTTTATTTCCGGCAAGCAGGGTAGTGTTCTATCATCTCTCCCCTGACCCTTCACTAGCGGAATATGCTATCACAATATCACCCCAACACTGCTTAAAAGTGTTGCAACGTCGGAATTGTGCCACTTTGTTCTTCAAGGCAGCCTTCGCACTTGCTCTGAGAGCACTCCTTCCACAATGCTTTCTTGACCTTCACAGCAGAGGCCATGCACAGATAGGTAATACCAGGTCATGAAGGTTTTTCAGAGATTGCCGAAGATGGAATTCTTCGCAGTGATCAGAGAACAAATGAAAGCCCTATCACCCTAGTGGACTCCAAATATGGAAGCTTCTCACCAACAGAGCCACTGTTTGTGGTACAAAATCTTCTCCGATACAGCATTTTATATTTGAAGTGTCATTTTTTCTCTCTGTCTTTTAAAAGTCTCTCATAAATAATTTTAAAATCTCACAAAAGCAAAAAACCAAGCTGAGCCAGGCATTGGTAGTGCATACTTGTAATCCTAGAGACTCAAGAGGCTGAGGCAGGAAGAGGGCAAGTTCAAAGCCAGCCTTAGCACCTTAGTGAGGCCCTAACCAACTTAGCAAGACCCTGTCTCAAAATAAAAAATTCAAAAGAGGAGGGCTGGGGATGTGGCTCGGTGGTTAGGTGCCCCTGGGTTCAATCCTTGGTGCCAAAAATAGATACCGAGACATTTGAAGCCTAGAGAAGATGACTCTCATAGTGACTGCTCACCATTAGGTAGCCTTCAGATGAAACTAGAATCATAAAAAAATTAGAGCCAGTGTCCCTGGCCACAAATGACTGAGATTTTTAGAGTGGGATCCATGTTCTTTACCAGAATCCTTTTGGCTACAAAGTAGGGGGAAACAGCACCTGCTAGCTTATTTTATCAACAAATATTGAGTTTCTACACTGTACCAAATGCTGTTACAAACATTGAAAATGAAATTCAATTCATGGACTCCATCTTGGAGATGGAGTCAGCCTTCACAGGAGGTTAGAAGTGGGGAGCCTGAGAATTTCGAAGTATTTCTCTCCTCTGCTTTTCTCTTTTCACCTGAATCATTCTATCACTACAAATAGGTGCTCTTTATTTTCCAGTCTACTAACTAGAAAGTAGTCCCTGCTGACAACCCCCAGGCATACTTTATCACCTTCACCAAAGAGACCAGCCAGCCCATTCCAATGAGAAATGGGTGAGAGGGGGAACAACACACAAGCAAGTTTACTCCTACTATAAGGATAAGAGTGGCAAGAGTCCCAGAAAAAAAAAACATACAAGAGGCTGAGAGGACTTAAAAAGTTGTGTCCCTGTGAAAATAAAATAAGATAAAGTGACAATTTAAAATAAAAAGTGTGTGATGAAAGGGGATATGTACAGTTATGTGTGCCTATGAAAATATCACATGCTAAGCAATATGGTAACTCCTCTCTGCATTCATCTCCACTTTTAGCCTTTGCACCAATTCTATAAGGATCGTTGTTCTGGGTAGCGTTAGCAGCTGGCGTTTTAGGAGGAAAAAGCCCTGGCTTGTAGTTGTTGCCCATTTCTGCAATGTAAATACATAACAGATTTTAAGCTCCCTGTGCCATCACTGAACACAGCGTTGGAAGAGACAGCACATGATAGGTCTCGTAAGATGTAACATACCACTGCCTGCTGGGAAGCTTTGCTCTTCTCTTTCTCTCTCTCTTCCTTTTCCAGTGTTTGGGATGGAAATCCAGGAATTCAAGCAATGATAGTGAGGTTTACCACCAAGTCACACCCCCAGTCTGAAAGGTAGTACTTGTGTCCCTATTTTCTTCCACAGGATAAAACAGGCACAATCAAGTAAAATAACTCACTCAGATTTGCCCAGAAGAATCTGTGTTAGAATCCAGGCTGAGTAATTGCCAAAGTTGAGACCAAAGATTGAAGAAAACTAGTATAGTTGAGCACATAAAATGGGGACATGCTTGTCTTAAATTCTACCAGTTACATTCACTGCTTGATACATTTAAAGATCAAAGGATTTCAGATCAAGCCAGTTGTGGTAGTGCACACCTATAATCCCAGCTACTCTGGAGGCCGAGCCAGGAGGATCACAAGTTTGAGACCAGCCTGGGCAACTTAGGGAGACCCCATCCTAAAATAAAATTAAAAAAAAAAAAGAGCTAGGGGTGTGGCTCAGTGGTACAGCCATACACAAAGCCCTGGGTTCAATCTTCAGTTTAAAAAAACAAAATTGGAGTATCGGTGGCTCAGCGGTTACAGCACTTACCTGGCATGCACGAGTACACGAGTTCAAACCCCAGCACCACATACACAACGAAGTCTCGGTGCAACAAAAGCCACATGAAAAACTAAGTAAAACTGATTCTGTCCTTCTCTCTCTCTCTCTCTCTCTCTCTCTCTCTCTCTGTCTCACTGTCCCCATCTCTTTAAAACAAAAAAAATCAGAAGAACCCCTTCCGATGATCTTCTCTGGTGCCCTTATGTTATTATGAGCCATTTAGATTGTTGGAAGTGTAGCCCACTGGTACAGTGCTTGCAAACACACAGCCTGGAGTTCAATCCCCAACGAAAGAAAAAAGAAGAAAATCAGCCTTGTAACCAGAGATTTCAAGAGTATTTTGGTTAGGAACCGAGGGTGTAGCTTAGTGGTAAGGCACTTGTTCAGCATATGTGCAAGGGGCCCTGAGTTCAATCCCCAGTACCTTCAAAACAGCATTTTGGCTTCCAAAATGCTTTGGTTTTCCTTTTTAAACAAGAATCCCAAGTGTTTTCAGTCATGCTTTGCATCTTTCCAGCCCGGATCCCTACCCCAGGAGGGGCAGATGGAACCTTTCATGGGGTGAGGAGACTGTGTATTACTTTGGGGGGATCTGGCTGCATTTCTATCCACAAGCCTAACCTTGCCACAGAGCAAGGGTGCAAGGTTCTACGACCATAGTATTCTTTAAATCTTTCGACTCAGATGTATGCTAGGTGCATTAAACTAACAAAAAAGAGATACTCTCACTCCACCAAAGCAAGAGCCCAGCTGGGGCCTGAACCTGTCTCTCGCCACCTGTTCCCCATGCATGCCATTCCTCTAAGCTAGTGTGACATTTGAGTGAGGCTCAGACAGGGGCTTCAGCCGGCTCAGACACTGACTGGGCCAGAGATGTCCAGGCCTGGGTGGAAGCCTGAAGCTAGGAGCCAGGCTGTGTCAGGGAAACAACATGGCGGAGGAGCTACGGACCAGCAAAAGGCCCTTGGGCCTAGACCAGCACTGCCACCGGGACAGGTGAGTGACTATGTCTGGCGCTTTGGCTAAGGCCTCGCACATCACAGAGCACATGCCACTGTAGGAAGGATGATTTGAAAATTATCTAGTGACCAGGGAAAGGTCGATTTATATGTGTGAAAGCTTAATGATGTAGAGTCTTTGGCTGTTTTGTGTTGCTAAAATAGAATACCACAGCCTGGTAATTTATAAAGAAAATACACTTATTTCTCACTGTCTCAGCAGCTGGGAAGTCCAATACCGAGGTACTGGCAAGCTGTAGCTGTGTCATCCCATGGTGGAAAGCAGAAGGGTGAGAGAACAAACTTGTGAGACAGAAGCAGGTGAGGGTAAAACTCACGTGTATGGAAAACCCACTCTCAGGATGATAAACCCATGGCATGAATCCCTTGATCACCTCTTTAAAGTCCTCCTCTCAACACTGTGGCCTTGGGAAATAAGTTACCAACATATGAACTTCGGGTGACACATTCAAACCACAGCAGGTAGTGTGTACATGTCAGACCAAGGAGAGCCAAGGACCTTTGGGCCATGTTCCTGCCCTCTGGAGAGAGCAGCCTAGAACGCATCTGTAGGGAGGAGGAGCAGGGTGAGAGAATTCCAGGCCCAGATGTGCAGCTGTCACATGGACTTACCCGTGCAGCCTCGGCGTTTGCATTCTCCACATGTCCGAGCAAGCAGATGCGTCTGTCCTTTGCCTCATTGTTATTTCAGCCCTGCCTTCGGTTTTAACAAGAAAACAGAGCAAACCTCAGAGTCCAAGAGCATTCCCTGCCAACTAAAGTCTTCTCCATCTCGCTCTTAACAGCCAAGGTCTCGGGGTGACTTCACTTGCCTCGCCTTTCTATTGTAATAGGTAAAGAGAAAAAAAAGAGACGTAACTTAATTCTTGCCTCGTTGTCTAATGCTGAGTTGTGCTTTTTTAACCAATGCAATTTTTACTTATAAAACACTAACAGTGTTTTCCAAGTGGGATATAACCCAATAGTGGTTCTTAAAATGTCATTGATGGGTCAGCATTTTCTTAAAACAAAACAAAAAAAAATCAAAGTTCACCTATTATAGTCATGGAATCATTTCATGAAACTTGCTTAGTTATATACACTTTTTTGTGAGGGTCATCATGTAAAATATACTTACTGTGAGTTCTGGTGAGTTGAACCTGAAAGCAATTGCATTAGGGACTTCCTCTTTATTGGAAATGGCTTAGTACAGGGAATCTCTATGACTTCTCTTCCAGATAAGTGAGAATCTGGAACCAGGAGAATCAGCATTGATTCAGACCCAATCCAGAGGCTCTGAACCAGAGGCTGCGGGGCTGTGGGTGTGGGTGAAACACCGGAAATCTGGAAAGTTCTGGTGCACATGCTTAAACCCCACGGGTATAGTATATCAGAGGATTGATCAAAAACATCCATGAGGGATTAGAACAAGAGTAATTCAGCAATTAGAAATAATGATACTGCAGCCTTTGAAGGTCAATGGATGTCTATGGAAGAAATTATGCTGAGTGAAATCAGCATAACCCAGAGAATCAAGGGTCTAATGTCTCCACTCATCTGTGGAGGCTGGAACTAGACCCTGGCCGTTGAGAAAGGAGGTCTATTATCATGTTTTAAATCCAGATATGATGTAATGTCATACAACCTAAGGCATCTGTAGAGATGTATTGGGAAGGGGGGGATAAGGGTGGGTAATTAGAGGGGATCTTAGGGGTAAATCTAATTTTCAGAATTTATATATATATTATATATTTCATTAGAAGCTTGTTTGATTGTTCAACAAATAAATTTCTGAATAAAATTTAAAAAAGAGTAATGACAAAAATAACCCTTTTGATAAGAATCCCAGATAGGGGCTGGAGCAGTAGCTCAGTGGTTAGGGCGCTTACCTGGCCTATGTAAGGATGCAGGTTCACACCCCAGAACTGTGTACACAACAAAGTGTCAAAACAATCGAAGCCACATGAAAAACTAAATAAAATTGATTCTCTCTTCCTCTCTCTCTCTCAAAAAAAAAAAAAAAAAAAAAGAATCCCAGATAAACAATTGGAAAAACAGTTTCAAAAACTTTTATCAAAAAGTTTAGTAATGGGGCTGGAGTGGTGGCTCAGCGGTTAAAGCACTTGCTTGGTGTGCACCAGGACCCAAGTTTGAACCTCAGCACCACATACACAACTAAGTATTGGAGAAACAAAGGCCAGATGGAAAAAATAAATAAAAATTAATTCTCTTTCTTTCTCTCTCACCGCCCCTCTCTCTCTTAGAAAAAAAAAAAAAGAAGTTTAGTAATGGGACTGGAGCGGTGGTAGAGCACTAGGAGAGCTTGCCTTGAATGCACAAGGACCTGGGTTCAAACCCCAGCACCACATACACAACTAAGTGTTGGAGAAACAAAGGCCAGATGAAAAAATAAATAAAATTGATTCTCTTTTTCTCTCTCCCTCTCTCTAAAAAAAAAAAAAAAAAAAAAAAAAGTTTAGTAATTAGTCTTTCATCCACATCTACTTGTAACCTTTCTTTGTTCAAAAGGGACATCCGTCCACACATACATTCACACACACAACATCTCATGGAGTCTTCCCACAACTCCAGAAGATTGGTAATGCTGTTCTCATTACTGAGACACAGAAGGACAGAGAAGCGATGTACCTGGCCCACACAGTCTCAGAGCTAGGAAACAGTTGAGCCCAAACGGATGCACAGGTGTGCTAAAGAAAATTAAACTCATATGACAAAATTCTCTGCCTTCATCTTTTTTCTTTTTTGAGGTGTAAGTGAATTTTTATTGGGAAAGGAAGTTGTCAACTTACCCAGCAGCAAATGAAGAAACTTCCTGTTTTCACAGATAGACATGATTTCCACAACATGTGATACCCAGGAGCCATTTCAATTTGCGACCCCTAGCCCAGAAATGTCAAGTGCCTTTTCATTCAGTGTCATACTTCCGGATTCCTACTAAAAAGGAATACAGTAAGAGTATGGAAAGGTCGATCATTGAAAGGAAACCCTCAAAGCAGAATAGGGAAGGGAATGTAGAAATTAAGAAGCTACGTAGAATACTCTTTAAATTGCAATTAACTACACTTTCCTATCTTCACAGTAACACAAAACAGTGTCTTGCAGAACTGGTTCAGTATTTAAATATCAGATACATTTATAGTCCTCTACCAAGTGTTTGGAAGTTACTTATGTTTGTACGAAGTGAAACTATTAATTCTTTTCTTCAGCAGCACACCAGGAAAGCCAAGACACACACAGATCCAGGAATGGAGTTTTCTCAAAGCTGGAAGAGACTAGGAACAGTTGCTTCCACACACATGGATGGGTTTCTTTGCCCTAGGAATCCAAACGGAATAAGGAGTGGGGACATGAGAAAAGGTCTCTAAAGGGAGGAAGGATGACCTCCTGCTTGGCTTTCGTTTCCAGCCCCTTCTGTGGCATCACTTCTGCTCCTGCCCTGTTTGGTGTGCAGTGTTATATTGCTAAGCAGCTGCAGGAGGAGGGTGCTGTCTTGTGAGTCTTCACTCAGTGCATCAAGTTCTGCAAAGACCTTATCAAAAGCCATTTCAGCCAGGGTGCAAATAAGTTCTGGGTTGTTAAGGCTCTCATTGTAAAATACAGAAAAATTAACAGCCAGCACTAAGTGGATTGGGTGTGTGGAGTGCGTCCCTTTCTTCCTTACATCAAAGTCCTCTTGGTAAGCTCCTTGGGAATTATCTATCTTTTGTTTCAACATTTGACCACATGCAACTGCTGCAAGGTACTGGAAGTCATCTCCCTCCGTTTTCAGATGGATTAGTTGCCTTGGCTATTAACACTCATCCAGCAATTCCGGGGCCCCGGTGCAGATGGACCTCAGCCCCGACTCCACTTTCTCCCCATCGGGCTGAATCAGCAGACTTCTTGTAGGAGGTGTAGGTCTTCTGCTCCATGCTGGAGGTGACCCTCCCGGCGGACCTGCGCCTCCACCACGTTCTTGAAGGCCACCAGAGCAGGCTGCGCTCCTCATAGGACAGCTCAGGTCACCACCTTGCTGCAGGTGGCCACATCGCAGCAGTGCTCAGCCAGCGTGGCCTTCTGGATCAGCTCGTCTTCTCTGTGGTGCAGGAGCTGGGGCCGACCCGGATTCGGAGTCCTGCTCAAAAGCTCATCTCCGCCGCGTCGATGTCTGTATTGGTGTCATATCCGGTGCAAAGCACCTGTAATGAAGGGAAATGAGTTTCAGAAAACTTGCTGACCTATTCGCCTCTCCCAGGAGTGTTTGAAAATCTGTGACTCCCATAATTTTTAAATGTCACAGGTGCTCACTATTAAGAAAGAAAGGAAGGAGGGGGAAGAGAATTTTTGAGCCTATATTTTTACTTCAAAACTTTTTTTTAAAGAGAGAAGGAGAGAGTGAGAGAGAATTTTATTTATTTTTTTCATCTGGCCTTTGTTTCTCCTACATTTAATTGTGTAAGTGGTGCTGGGGTTTGAACTTGCATCTTTGCGCATGCCAGCCTCACTCTTTAACCACTGAGCTATCGCTCCAGCCCCTAAAATCGAGTTTTTAAGGGCCAATATTTGGGAATTTACACATTAGCTTCCTCTTAAAGGGAAGCACTCATTTTACCATTCTTTGTTGAAGCTTTCATTTCTTATTTCATTCATTCATTCATTCATTCATTGATGTACTTTCTGGGACTGGTGATTGAACCCAGGGCCTTGCACAGGCTAAGTTCATGATCTATCTCCAAGCTACATCTCCAGCCCCCAGTGCTTTTAAGAAATTTACAACAGTGGGGGAATGCGAAGTCAGAGGAGAGCAGACCAGAGCAGGAGTTTAGGTACCAGCAGGTAGGAAAGCAACTCTTCCAGAATGCCACCACCCTGCGCTTTGCAGACCTAGTCAATCACCACATGCCATCTTCCCCATCACTTTAACTAATCACTTTTGGTGTATAAATAAATGCTTTCTACAGCACAAATTTCTTATCCCCACATCTTAAATAGAAAATGAATACCTCAAAAGTGCATGTAAATAAAAATATAGAATACTAGTAAATCGAATGGGAGATGAATACCTAGAAATGGAATGGGAACAGATAATGTGCTCAGATTTGACATATTCTATAATCTATAATGTTCCCAGAAGTAGAAGGAATCTTCCAAAATGAACGCATTGAAAAAAAATTATTTTTTTAATTCTTCCTTGGTATGTAGCTTATCAAAGAGTCAAAGCTGAACACTCTCTTTCTCTTGCCCCCACCTGGCTGATCCACCCTCCCTCCAGCAGGATGAGCAACTATTAGAGAGATGTTTAATAGAATAAAAAAAAGAAAGAAATCCAGGGGCTGGAGCAGTAGTTTAGTGGCTAAGGTGCTTGCCTGGCATGCACAAGGACACAGGTTTGAACCCCAGCACCACGTACACAACAAAGTGTCAAAGCAAGGAAAGCCACATGAAAAACTAAAAT
>PVKS010041977.1:0-15710 GCA_004027875.1 Aplodontia rufa
TATAATATAAGGTAGAAAATTAACTGCTGCAGGCAACACATATATAAAGTTCTCTCAGGCAGTTCCTGAGATGTGTAGCTAGTTCCTTTGAATTTACCATGAAATTAATTTTTTGCAACAGAATATCTATTAAAATAACTACTTTACATTGAAATAAAATTTGAATAAGTGCCTGATTTGAGAAAAGCACTATACTTTTGGGTGCAAAGGTCAATGCGGAAGCTATGCCATATGGTGATACAAAGCATACAGACACACAATCTTATTAAAAGACTGAAGAGTAAAGGAGCATGGCAACCCGGAGCAGGAAGTTCCTTATCACATCCAGATGCCATGGGTGGAGGTGCGGACCCCTCTAGTCCCAGCTCACCATCAGGGATGAAATGATTGGTCTTTTTGCTTTTGCTTTTTTCTCAACTTTTTCTCAAACTGTGGGCAGAATATTTTAAAAATGTGAATCAGATCATGGTTATACCTTGCACATGGCCCTCCAAAGACATCTATTGCCCAAGGAGTCAACCCCAGGCACTCTGAAGGGCCTACGAAGCCCTAGGGGAAAGTGGTTGGGCTGGGGGAGCCGGGGACAGGTGAACTGAGCCTTGCGCACCTCTGTATCCTCAGCTCATATTACTGTTCACTCTGCTGATCCACAGTGTTCCTTGTTCTTCTCAAGCACCTCCTCTTTGCAGCATTTTTATATATTCTGTTCTACACTGTGTTCTTAGTACCTGGACTTTAGTCTCACCTCTTAAGAACTCAGGCTCCTCTTTGTCAATGTGGTGGTACTTGGCTATTAATGCTACTTCTTATACTGAGCCATTGGTTTGAAACTCTGCGTGCTTTTCAGGTTCTTTGGACTGAAATCTTCCTTTGTTGTTCCTAGGACAGGTGTTAAAGTGAATTTCTTAAGCCTATTATTGAGGACAAAGTAGACCAATGCACTTTGCTGGGCTGTGAATGAGATAATGTCACAGTTGAAATGTGCTTTTTAGTTGGTTTTTTCACTGATATCACTAAAAGACTGGACAAGAACAATTTTAGAAGAGGGAATGTTTATTTGGATCTCATAGTTTCAGAGGTCTCAGTCCATAGATGGCTGACTCCATTGACCTGGGCCACAGGTGAGGGAGAATAGCATGGCAAATGAGTGTGGCAGAGGAAAGCAGCTCAGGACATGGCCATCAAGAAGCAGAGAGAAGGATTTCTCCCTTCACCAAGGACAGAAGATATACCCCGAAGGTACACGCTCAATGACCTAACTCCTCCTGCCACGCCTACTGCCTACAGTTACTGCACAATTAATTCCTATCAGAGAATTAATGCACTGATTAGGATAAAACTCTCATAACCCAATCATTTCACCTCTAAACTGTCTTTCATTGTCTCACACATCAGCTTTCAGGGGACCCCTCATATCTAAACCACAAAAATGTAGTAACATTAGTGTTGGATATGCAACCCGTGCTCCACTTCCAATGCTCCCACTTATCCCTGAGTGACCTCAATGGAGCTACTTAATCTCTTTGTCTTGTATCTAAATCTAGAAGGCTCTCTAATGTCTCTCCTAGGTAAAAACTTTCCTTTCTTCCTCCATTTCTTCATCACGTCCATACGTTTCCTGGGAATAATTTATGTGTAGTACTCCTTTTCTCAAATACCTCAGAAGAATAACCTCATAGCAACAAAAGTGACATTCAGATAGAGCCACATGCTCAAAATTACAATTGTGGTAACTCTTCCCAGAGAAAATGCAAGACACTAAGAGAGCAAAGAATGGAGAAACTAGCTTTACTCTCAGGGGTGTGAAAATGCAACAGGACTTACCAAGGGGAAGGGGAGCCTGCTGAGGGGGAGAGCAAGGAGACATCTGAGGGGTGTCCAAAGAGCTGAATGAAGACCCTACTGCCTGGATCATGTACTCTGAAACAGATGATGCAAAACTGGAAAACCTGGATTCTACAAGGACTCTAGGCCAGGTTAAAAAAAATATTAGAGTTTATTCTAAAGCAAGAACGTTAAATATTCCTCTAAATTCCCTTAACTATAAGAGGGAATGAATTAGTGCTATGGCTTGGAAGAAATGGAAAGCATGGTCCCTTGAGTAACCCAAAAAAGCTTCTTGAGGCATGTTAGCCCTGATGATGATCACAGGATATTGACAAGATTGATAGGCCAAGAGAACAGGAGAAGGCTTGCAGATAGGAAAAAAGAACTTCATGCTCCAGAGGGTAAGAATAATCATGGTTTCCACAAAAGGGAATAGCTAGATCTGTATATAAGCAGTAACTCATAACCTTTTCTCCCTCAGAAATAGTTACTGCTGGTTGCAAATTATCTCATTTCTGATTTTTTTCCTTATCAGTGGCATGTGTAATTAAGTATTTTAAGATCAGATGCAATGGAATGAATGTGTTCTCTCAAAATTCATATTGAAATTCTAACTTGTAATCTGATCATATTAGAAGGTGAGGTCTCTGGGAGGTCATTGGGTGAAAAGGGTGGAGGCTTCATGACTGGTGTAAGTGCCCTGATAAGAAAGGGCCCCACAGAGCCCTTTCACCCTGTTTGCCATGGGAAGATTCAATAAGAAGTCAGTCATAACCTGACTTCACCAGTACGTACCTATGCTGCTTGATCTTAGACTTCCAATCTCCAGAACTATAAAAAATAAATGTCTGTTACTTGTAAGACATCCTGTCTCCATGTTATAGTGGCCAGAACAAACATACCAAATAAGCTCTGATTTTCTTTGATAGCTGTACTGTTAATTTCTTTCTTTCTTTCCTTTTTTTTTTCCCACAGGGATTTAACCCAGGGGTACTTTGCTGCTGACCCACATTCCCAGTCCTTTTCATATTTTTTTTGAGACAGGGTCTCACTAAGTTGTTTAGGACCTCACTAAATTGTTGAGGCTAACTGAATTTACAATCCTCCAGCCTCAGCTTCCCCAAGTTGCTGGGATTATAGGTGTCCACCACCATGCCTATCCTGCTACTTAATTTCTATTGTTATTGTTCAATCACAGAAGCTCCTTCACACTAAAGGTTCAGTCATGAATGTAAAATAATTTTTCAAGGAATTAGAGTTAGACATTTTTTGTCTTACCTATGTCTTTGCCATAGGAATATACACACAATTAAGGAACCCACTATCATCCCTCAGTTTCTGTCCACTCCTCCTAAGTTAATAGACAACTTAGAATTTTTAAGAATAATTTGATGTGATACTGGTCAAGTCAAACTTTTGGTTTAGGTGCACTTTTGTTCAGGAAAAAAAATGACCACAAAATATCACTCCAGCCATTTAATCAATAATGGACTGTGTTAGTCCAATTTTTGTCACTGTGACTAAAGTACCTGAGATAAACAACGTATAAGGAAGAAAGAACTATTTTGGTTCATGGTTACAGAAGTTTCTGTTCATGATGACTTGCACCTGTTGCACCTGGGCCTGTGCCCGCACAGTGTGTCATGGCAGGTGAGGCACAGTAGGCATCCGGGAAGCCTCACCTCTTTAATTGCCCATTACCTCCCAATAACACCACAGGCTGGGGACCAAGCCTTTAACTCGTGAGGACACCTCCAAACCACAGCATGGGTACACAGTTGTACTGACGAAGCTGGTGGTTCTAAGTATGAATGTTCACAGGCACAGAGACGCTGTCCTGGCTCTGGTGCTTTCCATATTTCTATTTGCCAAACATGGTACCACAGTGGTCTTCCTGCATGGTTGCCAGATGATAAAAGCAACTTTAGGATTCACATGCAGACACAACGGCATCTAGCCTAGAAGAGGCAGACTTTTCTTTAGTCAAGGTTTTTTGTTTTTTGCTTTTAATTGAGAAGGAAAGTATTTCCCAGATCCTCTAGAGCAGTGTTGGCTCCAGGCCTCATTTGTCGGAACTAGTCACAGGAATGTGCATTAAGCAATCACTGGAAAATGAGAAGGATTAAAGTGATTTGCTAGACATATCATGATTTATGACCCAAGGCTACAGAGCACATCACCTTTCAAGAGCTGAAGGGAGGAATAAAAATGGAGGTGTCCTAGCAGGAAAAAAAGAGAGAAGTATAGAGAAAGCAGAAAATGGGGCCGGGAATATCTAATCCTGAAACCAAAGGGCTAGTTAAAGAGATATAAGCATGGTGTAGGAAAACATCTCCATGGTCTATTAATCCCATACCTGAAAGGGCAAAGAGTCAGAGTAGTTTCCAAAGCCAGCAAAGGAGAAGTTGTGTTGAGAGGGCCTCCCCTTAAAGCCTTCGTGAGACAACCCATGAGAAAAGAGTCAAGGGAAGAGATCCCTTGTCCTGACCCATCTCCTCTTGAGGCTGCCCACTAGCCAGCATTACCTGGAACTCAGAAGCAAGTTCTTAGAGAAGAGTCTAGTATGTCTGGGTGAGGGGAAAGAGTTCATCTCCAAGTGCAAATGGAAGATATCTAGCACAATCAATATTCCCAATATTACTCAGACTGTTCTCACTGCACTGCAAATAAAAGCATAGGTATGGCCTTTCAAACAAGAAAATTAATTTACTCTTAACAAAAAGAATTATTCTCTTCCCTTTCTTCTTCCCTTTAAAGTATACAAACAACATTGATTATTTCCTTTTGTTAGTAACAGACTTTTTAAAAATTTCATCAGTGAATATGTTAGCAATTGTTGAAAATGGTTATGCTCACCAGCACAGGCTGAGAAAGGTAAATCCAGTACATATTGTACAAGCGGAACAGAAAACCTCCATGGAGCTGAGGCATGGAAGAGGAAGCCATTGAGGGAGAAGTTTAAAATGTTCTAGAAAATTTACTTATTTAAAATAGTTTCCAACAATTTTTCCAAATCTATTAATTACAACCTACCTGCCTGAGTTTTTCCCCTAAATTTGTTTACAAAATCCTTCAGTATTGCATCAACTAGTTCAGATTTCTATACTGTCCAATTCCTGCAGCATTAGGAGAAAGAAGAGAGACAGAAATGTATATAGAAACCAAAAGAAAAGCAAGAAAAACTCAAAGGAGGTGATACCCTCCAATTTTTAGGCCTTTACTTTAATCTATATCCACTATATTCCTCTCTCTTTTGCTGCACTGATGATGGAAAAATAAATAAATGTCATGTCACTGCCTTTTGAGCTCTATCAACCCCTGTACTTGGCTTTTAAGCCTCTTCATTTTATCTTGCTCCTGGCTGAATTACTAGAGTGCCCCTCAGTGTGCTGTTAATACTAAGATGCATGTACCACACTTCATCAATTGACTCTGAGTTTTAAAACATGATGGTTTCAGGTGAAAGATATAGAGAATGAATGAAATAGCTGTGTAAGCCCCATTATATGGTGCTAATTGATTTTTAGTACCTCTTTTAAGCCAAAGAAATTTAAATGGGTTAATTTGAGATAGCTGTTAGCAACACTTAATCTTTTCATGCCTGAAATTCATACTTTTTCTATGACTAAAATTAAGAAATCTCTTTGAAATACTTGATATCAAGTAGAATAAAAAGGATAAGCTGGACTTTGTTTTAAGTAGCTAATTCTCTAATGATGATTTGAATCTTTTTGCTAATAGAAAGGCAAGATAATTAGTCCACAAATGTAAGATCTCTGAGAACTGGTATTTCTATCTGATGAGCTCACTCCTGTGTTCTCAGTGATGAGAACAGTGTCCCACCAGTCATAGGAACACAATTAATATAAATTAAATAATGAAAGAATACTTAAAACCTCAAAATAAGATGATCAAACCATTAATATGTCAAAAATATGATTACCTTATGTTAGGGGCTAAATGCTAAAATAATATCCAAATAACATTAAATTATTATCATTCTTAATATTTACCCTTTGCCAGCTAAAGCTGGGTTTTATATTAATAATATCTCATTGAATCCTGACAAAGCACTCAATTCAACTATAAAATATATAGTAAGAATCCCATTCTCTAGTTGAAAAATCTGAAACTTACTGGGGCTTCAACTTTGTGAACCTAGGATTCAGATTCTTTATCTGTCTCCAAAGTCTAACCTCTTAAGCACAGAACTATACCTGCAACTTGTAATATCTCACCTGGAATCCAAGATTTAGTTCTTGGATGAAAAAACATCTCATGACTTGGAGTCAGGCAGGCCTGGATTTTAATGTCTGCCATCCCACTTTCCCTGGGTGATGGTACAAAGTCATTTAACATATCTGAGCTTAAGTCTCCTTCTGCAAGATGTATTTAAGTATCCTATCTCATAAGGATTCTAAGAGAATTAGATGAGGCATTTTTTATGAAGGTTTCTTCATGTATAACCAATGATTATTTGGAGGATTCTCTGATTCTATCCACAAAAACACAATGAAGTAGAGAGTTAAATTAATATATTGTGAACATAAAAGTATAGAAATGCAACCTAAGTAATTCTAACGCAGAAGTCACTTATTGTCACTCAATATATTTTTCCTTTTGTTGGATGGGGTGGAAAAGGCATTTCATTCCCAGGACCTTATAAACTTCCATGTCATTTTGGGAATACAGAAAACTGTCTATTAAACCATCAAGACCGATTCTCAGGGAACACTAGCCACTGTTGGTGATTGATCAAAGAAATTTGAGAGGGCAGACTGACATTAAAATAAAATCATTCTTATTTCATTTATTTATAGATTTATTTTCAGGGTCTAAGGAGAGCACAGAAAAGTAAAGAAAAGATCATTGCCTGCTAATTACTTTTTACTAATTCCTAATTACTAGCTGGATTTGTTTATTAAACTTTCCATTTCTTCATGAGATCACAGACATTTTCATTTATAGTTTAATTTTTCCAAACTACAGGTGAGCATGAAGCATCCTCCGGGATCATCCTCCCTGAACTGCTTGTGCTGAAGGGCATTTTTAATTACTTAAGCCTTTCCATCTTTCTGAGAATTATTACATATCAGAGTAGGACATAATCTTTAAATGAATATAATATTTAAACCAGTGTTTGTCTGAGTTACTCAGCTCCTTGAGGTCTTCCCCTAAAAGAGGTCAAGCCACAATGGGCAGGAAAATAACAAAACAGGAAAAACATCAAGATCAAAAGGAAGACCAAGGGGCTAGAGCAGTGGCTCAGTGATTATGGCGCTTAACTGGCATGCACGAGTGCACGAGTTCAATCCCAACGAGTACGCGAGTTCAAACCCCAGCACCATATACACAATGAAGTCTTGGAGCAACAACAGCCACATGAAAAACTAAATAAAATTGATTCTCTCTTTCTTTCACTCACTGTCCCTCTCTCTTAATTTTTTTTTTTAAAGGAAGATCAGGGCTGGCGGGTGGCTCAGCGGTTATGGCGCTTCCCCAGCAGGTGCAAGTATACGGGTTCATACCCCAGCACCCACGTACACAACTAAGTGTCAGAGCAATGAACGCCATGTGAAAAATTCAATAAAAACTGATCCTATTTCTCTCTCTCTCTCTGTCCTTCTCTCTAAAAATAAAAAAATAAAAAAAGGAAGATCAAAGAGAAGAAAGACTAAGTGCAGGAGTAAGAAGGTAACTGAGTAAAACACTTTAGTGATCATCTACCAATTTGAACAACCACTCAAGCCAAACATGCTTCCTACAAGCTAAGAAAACCAGGTAAGAGATCACAGTGACTGCATATAGCATAACAAGAAATGCTGCATTGAGGAAGGCAGAAAGAAAAGAGTCGTCTCTGCTACTCCTTACCCAACTCAAAGCAGTCCAGAATAGAAAAATCATCTCCCATTTTGGAGACGGAGAAGGAATTTATTCCAGTCCTTTGCCTTGACAGTACTAGGCCCATCATCGTGAAAACCAAATACAGACAGAGTTCTATGATCTCTGCTCTAGTCCTGCACCTTCAAACTGAGCCTCCAGGTCCCCCTAGGCCTGACAGTCCAGGGAAGGCCTCCACCATCCTTTCAACAATGTTGGGCAGCATAGTGAGGAGCGAGACTCCACCCAATGGGGCGCATGGAAAACAAATCAGCACAGGAATTTGCCTTTGAGCTCAGTGCTGGATCTTGCCATGGTAAGAATCAGTATCAGATAGAGCCTACAGGCTCCATACTCCAGGACAGTGCTCCCATCTACAACCTGAACACCTGCCCTAGTTCTAAGCAGTGCCCTGTACCTCAGTGAGACAAACTCATGTTTTAGCCTGAGTTGCTGTTAGTCACAGTGCAGGCCTAGCATGCAGTACCAACACGGTGAAGGTCCTTGTGGCTGTGAGACTCAGTGTAACACAGCTTAGGGTCAGCTGGACAGACAAGGGACTGCCTCAGCAACCAACTACCACTGCCCAACTTCAGGCTGCATGTGGGGAGCAAAACTTCTGCTGGGGTGATGGGGCAGGAAAATGAACGTGGGATTGTGTTTTGGAGCTCCCTGCCAGGTTACATAACAACACTGAGCTGATCTTAGCAGTCCCTGTCTGCCAGCTAATGCCAACAGTTGAAATTTCTGGATATAAGTTTGTACATTTCCATTGCTATGTAGTCAGTTTCTTCCTATTTTGTCCATTTTCTGAGGTCATGATTACCTGAAAGTTCTGGATACATATTAGCATATTACATCATTTGCCCATTGAAGAATTTATCTCAGACTTTGCAATCCAGCTTTGTTTATGCCTGTCCTTCCAGAAATTCAAAGCCATCTATTGATTTTCTCTGAGCCTGTGCATTTCCATTATTTCAAGTATATGTCACATATAAGAAACTCACTTCATCTCTAATGAAACACAAAGGCATGAAATAAAGTATTCCATGCAAATGATATCCCAAAGAAAGCAGGAGTTGCCATACTTATACACTACAAAATAAACTTTAAATCAAAAGCAATGAAAATATAGAAGGAAGGTCATTAGAGAATGATAAAAGGATCAATTCAGCAAGAGGAAATCATTTTAAATACATGTGTACCTGATATTGAAGTACCTAAATAAATAAAGTATTAACAGATAAGAGGGAGAGATAGACTCCAATTCAATTAAGAGTAAATAGCTTTAAAACTTCACTTTCAGTATTGGACAAACCATCCAGGCTTTAAAAAAAAAAAAAAACTGTCTACAAAGAAATAGCAGATTTAAACTGCCCTTTAAATGAAAAGGACCTAACTGACATGTATAGCACATCCCTGCCAGCAGCTTCAGAATATACATTTTTCTCAACAATCCATGGGCTGTTTCCCAGGATAGGTAATATGGTAGGCTACAAAATAAGTTTCAACAAGTTTTCAGTTTGGTATCCTGTCAAATATCTTTTATGACCCCAATGAGATAAAATTAGAAATCAATAATAAGAAACACTTTAACTGAACAAACACATGGAAATTAAACAACTTACTCCTGAACAATAATTGATTCAGTAAGAAATTCAGAAGGAAATATTTTAAATTTCTTGAGATAAGTGAATTTGGAAACATACCAAAATCTGTGGGACATGGCAAAAATAGTATTAAGAGGGAAGTTTATAGCAACCCCACCTACATCAAAAAAGCAGAAAGATCTCAAATAAAAACTTATTACTACTCTTCAAGGAATTAAGAAAACCCTGAACAAGTGAAACCCAAAATTAGTAGATGAAAAGAAATAAGAAAGATAGGACAAATATAAATGAAAAAAGAGACAAAAAATACAAAATATCAATGAAACAAGCTAGCTCATTGAAAAATAAAATTGACAAAAATTTAGCTAGACCAAGAAAAATGAAAGAAGATTCAAGTAAAATCAGAGATGAAAAGGGAGACATTACAATCAACACCACAGAAAGATAAAGGGTCAATAGAGATTATTATAAATAACTACATGCCAATAAATTTGATAAACCTAGAAGAAATGGATGCATTCTTGACACATACACTTTAAATTGAATCATGAAGAAATAGGAGCAATTGAGAAAGCAGATTGAATCAGCAATGAAGTCTTTCAACGACAATAAAAAAAAAAAAAGCTCATGACCAAATTATTTCACTGCTAAATTCTATAAACATTTAAGGAAGGACAAATACCAATTCACAAATAAATCCACAAACTTGAAAAGGGGGGAATTTTTCCAAACTTTTTTTTTGTTTTTAAAGAAAGAGGGACAGTGCGTGGGGGAGAATTTTTATTTAGTTTTTCTTGAGGCTTTCGTTGTTCCAACACTTCATTGAGTACATGGTATTGGGATAGGAACCCACATCGTCACACATGCCAGACAAGTGCCATAACCTCCAAGCCAATTCTTTAGCCCCAAAACTCTTTTTTACAAGGCCAGCATAAAATGAGTACACAAAGCAGTGGGAAGATATCCCCATTCATGGATTGGAAGGATCAATGTTGTTAAAATGACCCTACTACCCAAAACAACCCATAGGTTTAATGCAATCTCTATGAAAATACCAATGACATTCTTCTCAAAATATATAAAACAATCATAAAATTGGTTTGGAATCACATAAATGCCCAAATACTCAAAACAGCCTTGCACACAAGGAACAAAGCAGACTGCATACTACCTCATTTCAAAATATACTTCAAAACTAGTAGTTAAAACAGCATGGTACTGTCATAAAAACCTACGCATGGAACAGTGTAAACTCATGCATGTATAGCCAACTGCTCTTCAACAAATTTGTTGAGAACGTGTTAGAAAAAGGAGAACCTTTTCAGTAAATGTTGCTGGGAAAATTATACATTCAGAAGAATGAGACTAGACCATAAAAACAAATCAACTCAAAAAGGCTTAAAGTCTTATACGACAGATCTAACACTATGAAGCTACTAGAAGTAAGCAAAGGAGACATGCCTCACCACATGGGAATGGACAAGGAGTTTTTGGATCCAACCCCCAAAGCACAGGAAACAAAAGCAAAAAAAAAAGAAAAGACAAATAGGACCACATCAAACAGAAGGCTCTGCACAGCAAAAGAAACAGCAGAGGGAAGAGGAAAACCTAAAGAATGGGAGAAAATATTTACAAACTATGCATCTGACAGGAGTTAATAACCAGATTATGTATTAAATTCAACAACTCAATAGCAACAAAACAAATAACCCAATTTTCAATTGAACAGTAGGCCTCGATGGACATTTTTCAAAGGAACACATAGGAACAGCTAACAGGTGTATGAAAGAATGTTCAACATCACTAATCATCAGCGAAATATAAATCAAAACCACCATGAGAGATCACCTGCAGTTAAAATGGCTATTATCCAAAAAGGCAAAAGATAACAAATACTGGCAAGGATACAGAGAAAAGGAAAGTCTTGCACAGTTAGTGGGAATGTAAATTAATACAGCCATTGTGGAAAACAGTAAGGAGTTTCCTCAAAAAATTAAAAATAGAACTACCATATAATCCAGCAATTCTGCTACTGAGTTTATATCCTAAAGAAATGAAATCAGTCTTTCAAAGAGACATCTTACTCCCAAGTTTATTATAGTGGTATTCGTAATAGCTAATAAATGGAAACAATTGTGTCCATCAACTGATGAAAGGATAAAGAAAGTATGGTACATATACAGTAGGAATAATATCCTGCCATTAAACTGAGAGCATGTCGTTTGCAATAACATAGAACATAGATGGAACCAGAGGTCATAAGTTAAGTGAAATAAGACAAAAAGACAAATACTGCATGATCTAACTCATATGTGGACTATAAAATAGTTGATCTCATTAAAGTTATGAGTAGAATAGAGTTTACCAGAGTCAGGGAAGAGAGAAATGGGTTAAGCTTAATTAATGAAGACTAACTTATATGTTGACAGGAACAAGAAGTTCTGGTGTGCTATTGCACAGTAGGTCAATTATAGATAATGACAAATGCTGTATATTTTTTAGAAAGATAGTAGAAAGAATTTTTAATGTTTTTGCCATAAGGAAATGATAAATGTTCGAGGAGACAGGTTTACTCTTGTCTGAATGTTATACAATGCATATATGTGTCAAAACATCACATGGTACCCCATACATATGTACAAATGTTATGTCTCAGTTAAGAATGTATAAAATGAATAAACAAACAAATAAGATGGAAGATGAAAATTTAGCACCACCCCTTATTTTGTTGACTTGGGGAATTATTAGCTTTTTAAAAAATCTCTGGCAGAGATTTGGCCAAAAAGAAAGAAGTGATGGCTTCAGAGGGTAATTAGAAAATGAAACACTAAATGGGGAGGGAAGGCATGCCTTAAGCTCTATACACTGCAAGGTAACAATTTGAAAATAGTATTTGGTGATTATCCAAGCAGGTCTGAAGCTGGGAGTCAGGTGAGACAAAGAAAGACGGTCTGGATTTAATTGAAAACACAAGAGAATAGTTCTGGGGATGTTTCCAGAAAGCAACTGGACTAACACAGGCATCTTTGGATGGCCATGACAATCAACTGAGAAGTTTTTAACATCCTCTTGCCTATGCCACCCCCACCCCACCAGATCATCAAAATCAGAATCTCAGAGGGATGTTTGGGCATTCATATTTGTTTAAGCTTTCAGTGGTTCCAATGAGTCACCAAAGCAGTAGACCCTTAGACTAAACAGGTAGATTTAGTTGCTGATTTCCCTTCACCACTTTGAACTATACAGAAATTTTCGTAAGCAAAGTCATTATTTTTCAAAGGAATAGTAGTAAACCAAACATATTTTCTGTATGATTTCACTCACTGAGTTTCCTGACAAGCTGTGTATATCATCAGCAGAGCAGGTGACAGTGTTACGGATAAGAACTGAACTGCAGCTCTGATGGAGTCTCCTGGATGGCAAACTTTAAAACAAGGGGCTGTTGGATCTCTGCCCTCCTGCACAGCTGGTAAGAATCCAGAAGACCTCTGCAACAGCTGTAGGTAAAGCCTGCCCTCCTTCCAGCAGCACAAACACTTGCCACCCCAAGCAGCTGCCCAATGCCTGAATGAATTATCCTCTGTCAGGGATCACAAGCAGCTGCTGAAATCAGCTGCTAGTGCAAGGTGAAGGAGGGGACAGGGAATCACTTCTGCACCCATTGTCAGCTCCATGGGGAGCCCCAAGATCACCCCTAGTGTGATGTGGGTAACATGAAACACAAAAAGGGTGAAAGTTTGCAAAACTCAAGCATCTGCAAAGCAAATGACTAGGGCACATACAAGAAACTATTAACAACTTCATTCTTAGTTGGAAACTTAAATATGCAGCATTTAAAAGTATGTCTTGCAATACTAAAAAAATATTCTAAAATCAGAGGACTAGCCAATGGTTTCCTCATCCATTGTTCCCCTCTGCCCCTCCCCCTTTTAACCTTGGCATTCACATCTTCCTTCTTTGTATTTGTCAGCTTTTATAATATGACCTAAGATTTTTGTTTTGTTTTTAAATGCATTTTAAATGAATGAATTCTTTCTTCATTCCAAATGGCAGTAATTTACATACTTTCAAAATGTATTTTTAGTGAATTGAAAAGTAGATTTAAAGGTGTTAACAAATTCTGAAGCCTAGGACGTATATCTCAATTTCTCTAGCACCTACTGAATGTTGCTAAGCAGTGAGAATAAGCTACACATGCCAGAATGCAAGCTTCTATGCCTATTTTAATACTTAATTTTTACCTGTTACTCCCTTGTTCTCTTAAATTTCTACACCTCAAATAGCTTTTGGCCTGATTTAGCTTATCTTTTTTATTTTTATCAAGATATATAGTAGGTTATCCAACAGTGCTACAGAAAGAAGTATAAACAAAGGATAGTTTTGAAGCAATAACATAATAATTCAATATGATTTTATGGTTCAGCATCTATAGATTTAATCTGACACCAATTGAGTCTTTTCTATCTTAAAGCCTCAGATGTATCCATATGGTTGCAAATATAGCATTTTAACATTATCATCAAAGTCTTTTTGAAATAAAAAATTTTCCCTCAGGGTAAAATATATGTTTTATACAATTTTTATAAGCTTGTTCAAGAGGGAATATATACATTCAAATATGAGAAAGGCAGATTTAGGAAAAACACAGAGAACTGGAGAAAGTTCAAAGAAATGCTGTGTCAACAGTCAAAAGGTGAATTCTGAAACATATTGGGTTAGTCAGCTTTCATTGCTGTTACCAAAATACCTGACAAAAACAACTTACAGGAAAAAAAATTTATTTTGGCTCATGGTTTCAGAGGTCTCAGCCCATGGTTGGCCAATTCCATTGCTCTTGGAAGAAGATAAAGCAGAACCTCGTGGCAGAAGGTATGGTGGAGGAAGGCTGCTCAGCTCAGGCAGTCAGGAAGCAGAGAGAGAGCTCATATAACCCACCAGACACACCCACAGTGACCCACTTCCTCCAGCTGTGCCCCACCTGCTTACAGCTACCACACGGTAAACAATTCATACTATCAATCCATCAAATACATTAATCCACAATTAGATTATGGCTCTCATAATCTAATAACTTCACCTCTTGCATTAACATAGGAGCTTTATGGTTTATTATCCAAATCATAATAAACAAAGAGAAAAAGCAAATATAATAGTAAGAACAATTTTAGTTCCAAATCACAGAATTCAGCTTAAACTAGTTTTAAGTAAAATAAATATTAATGCTTAGAAATAGTCATGTTCAGTTGAACCTATGGTTCTGAAAGACTTCGTTGGGAATCTGTACCTCTTCATCTTTTATTTTTATTTCCCTTTTCAGGCTGTCATTCCACAGCAGGATCTCTTAAGAAACAATAAAAGTCACAGGAAGATCCGTGCTTACATAGTACCAATTATGTACTCACTGGAGAAAGAGAGCCCCTCTTTCAAATGGATCTACTCTATGGGCTGAATTTCCCTGAACCAACCAAGATCAAAAACCCTTCTTGAGTGGAACTGTGGTCAGGGACTATATCAATATACCTGAGTGCTTTGCCCACTCCTGGGGTCTGGAGAAGGATAAGGTCATTCCTACCTATGTCACATAGACTGAAAGCAGAAGAAATGTAACTCAAAAGAAAATCTGCCAGGTGTGGACAGGAACACATACATAAGCATGTAAGCAAGCACACACACATGTGCACACCTTCTATCACTCAGCATCCCAGGTGGCATCATCACACAACATAATTCCAAGGCTTCATAAAAGGCTTGCACTTAATAAAGGAATAGTCAGGGAATGGAAAAGACTCAAAGAATAGAAACAAAAGGAGACAGCAGTTTTCAGAATCTGGAAGAACGGGATCTTTTAAAAATGGTCACCTTGAAAGGATCAGTGACCTTTTGTCACGGAGGAAATCAGGGGAACAAACGCTTCAGCCTCATCCTCTTCCTTCCCTCTGATTTCTGCCAGGAATCCCCACTGACTAAACCTAATAGGAAGCCATGGCAAGGAATGTCTAGGGACATGTTGAAAATGAGGGGAGTAGATTTACTACACCATATAAAAGATGTATAAGACACAATCATTATGAAAGGGTAGCTTATGGTAGTACTCAATTGCAAAAGTAAGACAAAACCAATTTACTTTCTTAGAGCCCACGAACTCCACAATTGCAAGTTACCTTTGGTCCCTCAACAAATGTGACCCCAAACCAGCAGCAGCAACATTCTTTAGGAACTTTTAGAAAGGCAAATCCAACTAGCCACAATCAAGATCTTCTGTATAAAAAAAACTCTGAGAAGTTAGAGGCCAGCAATGTGTAGCAAGCCCTTCTAGTGATACTGGAGCACACCAAATTTGAAAACCATTGAACTATAGAAACTGCGATCTCCTCCTCCTCCTCCTCCTCCTCC
>PVKS010041978.1:0-15705 GCA_004027875.1 Aplodontia rufa
ATCCTTCAACCCACTTATAAGTTAAATTCCTTGCACAGGAAATGAAGAACTTGGAGTGAAGAAAAAGCATACCCAGTAACTATATAGGAAGGTGGAGATGATTTGACAGGTTCAGAACAGGAAAGTGCAACTCAGAAGCAGGTCACAGACAGCAGAAGCTTCTTATTCCTTTTTGGCCAAAGAGAGATAAGTATACATAGGCAATCATTTGTAGCAGGAAACGAGACGGCCCCTCTGATGCATCCCATATTTCCCTGATAATGGTTAAGAATGAAAGCCCCACTGGGTGTGGTGTTGCGTACCTGTAATCCCAGTGATTCAGGAGGCTGAGGCAGGAAGATCAAAAGTTCAAAGTCAGCCTCAGCAACTTAGCAAGACCTTGTCTTAAAATAAAAATAAATAAGTAAATAAAAAGGTCTGAGGATGTGGCTCAGTGGTTAAACCCCTGGGTTCAATCCCTGGTGCAAAAAAAAAAAAAATGTAAGTGTCAGCACTATGTTCAGGATCAGCACCAAGCCACCTGCTTCAGACTGTAATGGCTCTTTCCTTCACCATCCCCTCCAAGTGCGCCCCCCTGGAAGATGCTGAAGAGGGCGTTAGCTCTACCCCACTGCATGTCCTCCATCCTCAGGTGCCGAGGGCCATTCTAATGGAATGGCATCTCTAGGAAGCATACAGAAGAGCCCTGGCATGCTTCTCCACAATCAGGAACCCTCTCTTGTTTCCAAACGCCTTCTCTCCCTCTCTGTCAGTAGTTGACCCTGCCTTTGTGGGTGAGGAAATGAAGGTAGGGAAGGTCTCAAATTATCTTTGGGCTTCAAAAGTTCTTTGCAGCCTCGCATGTTTATTTAGACTTCTTCCAAAGCTCATGAGAGCTTTATTTTTAGTGACCCAAAAAAGGAAAACAACCCAAATACCCATGCACAGGTAAATAGAGAAACAAACCGTGGCACATCCATGTAGTGGAATAGTATTCAGCAATGAAAAGGAATGAGCTACTGAGGCATACCACAATACAGAGGTACTGAAAAATGACAATAGTGACAAATGGAAAGAGACATAATGTTTGATTTCATTGATACAAAATTTTAGAAACCAGAAACTAAGCTAGATGGCAAGAAACAGATCAGCCGTTTTCCTGAGAATGAGGCAGAGAAACGGGAGGGAAGGACTGAAAAAGGGCTACAGAAATTTGGAGGTGATGGTTATTTACACTTTCTTGATAGTGATAATAGTTCCGTACATGTGTACATGTGTAAGGACTTACCCACTTGTACACTGTAAAGATACAGTTTCTTACACACCAATTCTGTGTTAACAAATCTGTATACATTGATGTTTCTTTCCTGGACCATCAACTCCATCTGAACACCCTCAGCCCCTTTCCTCTGACTCTACTGAACACATTTTCCCACTGTGATTCTTGCATCATGATTCCCTAGTTCTCCTTTCCTGTCTGCTTGGGTCCCCTGTAGGGACTTCCTCCTTGGCATGAGTCAGTGAAGCTAAGGGGACTGCCCTGCACGCAGCTTATGCTGACTTCTGTGCTCCTAGGTTGCTCACCTTTCTTTCCCCTCCTCACTCTAAAGGTCTGTGACAGACAGGGCTCCCCTGCTCTAGAACAGCCCATTCCTTCCTCACCTCCTGGTCCCCTGGCATCCTCCCCATCGCTCCAGCACAGCTGCGTCCGGGGCCTCCAGTGAGGCCCGCATCTCCAGTTTGAATGAAGGCCCTCAGTTCACCCCCTCCAGACTTCCACGGCTCCGTTCCCCTGCTTCAGTTCCCAATCTGAACACCCCACTTACGTGCCATTCAATAGGTCCTCTGCCTCCAAACTCCATCACCAATGGGCTTTCCAATATTCTGGCCTTGTCCTGTCAATCAAAACCTTTGCATACATGTGACTGTCCCTCCCTTCACCTCTGATCAGCCCTGTGCCCTGGGCACTCTATGGAACTGGCCTGCAGGCAGGTGATCCTGCCATGCCTCTGCTATGTCGCTCGATGGCCCCAGAGCTGATACAACCAAGCCTCCACCACCGGGCAAACTCCAGAGGGCAGGGAGACACCGAGTTCCAGGGATGACAAGAGATAGCCCAAGAGCCTCTCACTACACTGCCCACTGCGACAGGAGCCTGGCCTTGCAGAGGCCCAGGACGGAAGGGAGCTCAAGCGAGCAAAGCCAGAGACAGTCCTGCTGGGACCTGAGAGATATCGGCCAAGACCTAGGCTGAGCCCAAAGTCAGCCCTCCTCCTGGGTCTCCTGCAGCATAAGCCAGGACAATTCCTGCTGTATTCTGTTCCTAAGACTCAGGGACATTCCTCCAACCAGGATTTGAGCAGATCCCTCAGAAGGTGGGTTCTCCTACCACCATAATGCCCTGGAAACATCCTCTAGAACTCTGCTCATGGTGGTGATCAGAAGAGCAATACCCTGAGTTCTCAAGGGGGGACAAAGGCCCCACGGGAAGGGAGCTTATCTGAGCACTGCGCCATCTTGCTTCAGAGCCTGGGCCGTGGGGGACCGCCCACCTGTGGCTTAAATTCAAGGGTGTCAATCTCTAACGTGCTCCTTTTGCAGGGCAGGGCAGTGAGCTCCAGGGCTCCCCAGCATCACCTGCACCTTTGTACAGCCTCATTTTACAACTCTCTGGCTTTAACCCCTTCCAGTGGCCTCGCATTGCTCCCAACTTGTTATTCCAAGCCAGTGCTGGACCCCCGAGCCGGGAGGACACAGGCTCTGTGCTGACTGCTTCCGGGTCACCCTTCACCTCTGGATCCTCACACTTCCTCCCCATACCTGAACATGTAGGCATCGTGGGAGTGCTTGGAATGAGCTAAACTCTTTGCACCTTCAGGACCTCTGACTTGCTCTTCCTTCTGCCTTCTTTCAAAGAATACCGTCTGCTGGATGGGAAGTCCCCACGCTGCCCCAATGCAGGGAGCCCTGTTCTTGCAATGTCCCCTTTCCACAGTTCCCATCCCTCCCATGGGGGTGCATGACATGGTTTAGGGACCTAGTGGTCCCCGTCGCCATGAGCTCACTCTCTGCCTTACACGAGGGAGAGGTTTACCACAATACCTACTATGAGGCCTTGGCCCTACTATGTGCTTACTCGATATTCATGAAGGAATGAATGAATTAAAGGATCAGCATTTCACAGCAATTAGCTTAATAAATAATGTGTGACTAGACCTTCCTTTTAGTTCAAAAACAGCCTTCCCAGGCCTCACTACTGTCTATTATCACAAAATAACAGATGATACACAGCCACCCCATCACTACCGCCCAGTTATCCACACAAGAAACGGCTCCACACCAACAGCTCCATTTCACAAACCCGGCCCCCAGGGGTGGCAGCCAAATTAAAAAAAATGTTTTGCAATAGAGTTCCCAAGAGCCCAAGGTGGAAACAACTCAAACAACCAGCAACAGACAGTTGAATGACCCAAGTGAGGCCACCTGCAGCACGGAATGTCAGCCACACTGGCCACAGTGCGTGAGGTGGAGGAGCCAGACCCAGGGGCCACACGCTGCCGGCTCCCACCACTCAGAAAGGGCAGGCAGGCATATGCAGACAGAAGCAGCTGGTGGGTGTTTCAGGCGGGACAGGAGGGCTGGGGTGTGTCTGCTAAGGGCGCAGTGTCCTTCAGGGTGATGGAAAACAGGAGTAGAAGGGGGTGATGCTGTGCTCTACTGTGAGTTACTAAACGCCTCTGAATCATGCATGTTAAAAACACTAAATCTTACATGGAGTTTATCACAACCAAGAAAGGGAGGAAGGCCACAGAAAACTGAAGCACATATGCTCTTCAGTATCTCTGAAACTAGCTCCAAACGAGCGAGAGGCGCCGTCTAGATCAGGAAATGCATGGGGCTCCCACCCCACAAGCTTCTTCCCAGATGCTGGTGTCCGGAGGCGAGGGAGGAGGAGCAGGCCTCGCACAGCCCAGCGGGCTGGATGGAGCGTGGTGTGCGGACTGCGATGGGAGTAGGTAGAGCGGGCTTTCCTAAGCAGGTTCTGAAGGATGCTCAGCAATTCCAGGTGCTACACAGACAAACACCGGTTAATCTTAGCACGCTGACTTTGGCTGAGAGCTACGTGCATTTGCTCACTCACTAATGTTAGTTTTCCTTTAGAGTAGTGACAAAGGGCATCCTTGGTTTGTCTCTTTGCTCCCAAACTTATAACCTATTTAATCCATCTATGGCCATAACATCTATGCTTTTTGGAAAATCAAGTCAAGCCACGAACATTAAGATACAGACAGGTGTGCAACTTGCTTCTATGCTTTCTTAAGAAAGCTGTGCATATGCTAGGCTACAGCTGTGCATAACAAGAAGCAACAGAGAAAAAGGGAAACAAAGATACAGACGTTCTCTGTTGCCAAGATCCTCACTCGCTGGGCTTGTGCTGTCCGCACCTCTGCCTTCCAGTGGCCTGGCTATGAAAGTCCCGAGCTGGGACACACCCGCAACGTGGTGACTCCCCTTGCTAAGACTCAGGGACTGCAGGAGGAGTGGACACCAGATCTGTTTCCAGAGGGATGGACAGCTCTGTGCACACACTAAAACTCTTCAACACGACAGTGTTTTAAATTTGGGAAACGCATAAACCATCTTCCCTAAAACCATTCAAAGCCTATTCCATTGGGATGATATTCTGCAAAAAGCAAAATTATATAGGAACAAAAGAGATGAATGCTTCCCTTTACAAATAAGTGTGGTTAATGAAAAATGTGTCCATTTAAATAGAAAATTGGAAAGGACGCAGGAGGCTGGGCGGACTTGGGAAGCTGGTGCGGCAAGGTGGTTAAGCGCTGCTCTGCGGGCCTGAGTCCCAGCTGGGCTGGGGGCGCCTCTGCTGTCGTGGGCAGGGCTGGGCACCTGCCTTGCACCTGCCGGGCGGGCAGCACCCCGCCCTCGCCACCCCCGCGCCCAGCCCACTTACTGTGGCGGTGCCGGACACGGTCTGCGCGCTGGTGTCCGCGGCGCTCTGCTCCGAGTGCGACTGGGCGGGAGGGTACAGGTTTAGCGTGTGCTCGGGGACGGTGGTCTGGCCCGTGTACTCAGGCGCCGGGTGCGGGTGGGGGGCCGTGTATTCCGCGGGGATGCCGTTCTGAGGCGGAGCGAACGGGGCCGAAGTGTAAGGCTGAGCCATCGTGTCAGGGGCAGCCGCTGCTTCCTGATTACCCTGAAAGATCAAGAGGGCCGAGAGAGGGAGAGAACATGAGCGGGCTCAGAGAACCTTGCCACCAAGCCCCAGCGCCCGTCCCCGCAGCTCAGGGCCTGCACGGAGGCACCCATCCTGGGCGCCACGGCTCACCCTGCACCAGGAGCGAGTGCATCCCGGTTTGTCCCCATTCCACCGACGCAGAAATCAAGGCACAGACAATGAGGCCCCCAAGTCTTCCAGCCTGAGATTCCAAGACCTCTCAGGCCTGTGTCCTGTGGCTTGGATTTTTTTGGGGGGTGGAGGGCAGGGCAGATCCTCATTTCCTTCCAATTTTGGAAGTCATGAGCATATAGCTGTCTATGGTGACAGCAGAGCCTTGATTTGATACGTAAAATGCCAAGAGAGAGAGATTAAATTGAACGAGTGTGTTCTTGAGAGGAGAGACAATTCATCTAAGCATTTGAATTTAATCAAAGTTTTATGTGACTTGGCTCACATAATGGGGTGGGGGAGCATCCTCTTAATGGTCCCTGTGTGCCTGCGTGAGCCTGGTGTGTGTGTGTGTGATGTTCCTAGACTTCATGGGAGGCAGCCAATGAGGATCCAGGTCCTAATGTAGACAAAGATGTCCCAGGAGATACCAACTTGAGGCTTTTTCTGCAAAATGTTGAACTTAACTCTTAGCTTCATTAGTCAGTTAGTGCCTTTCCCCCAATCCTGTCTTATTTTTTATAAGCAAAGAATATTATTTAACTATTCACCCTTCAGTTACAGCCTAAACATGCTGTATAATTACAGTCAAGTCAAAAGAATTAAAAAAAAAAAAAGAAGCCTGAATTCAAATGTTTCCATTTCAGGAAACATGTCTCTCCCTCTACTTCCACCCCGACTCTATCGCCCTACACACACGCGCGCGCACACACACACACTCATGCAGCGCATAAGAAACAATAACAAGAGGTCCAAGTTTTCCATGGTCTCAAGCCATGTGATAGCACTGTAAGAGAGAAAGAGGAGTTGGGGGAAAACGCTTGGCAATTAAGCATACCAGACAGCAGCTTCTCCTGCTGTCTGTGGTCAATTAGCTGTGACTTTCGCCCTCTCGCCCTCCTTAATGATTCCAGGGCGCCTCTCCTCACTACTCCCCCCAAACATTCTAGAGTGCATTTCGCTGAAGTCACTTGAGTGCAGCACAAACATGACCACAGGGGAGGGGGTTTTCAGAAGAACACAGGCAGCTGGTGCCTTTGTTGAGAGCGGACCCTTAATTAGAATGTTGAAGATGACACTTGGAAAAGAATCCAGCGAGGGGTAAGTTTAAGACCTTTCACAGGCCTTCTTCCCAGGTTCCTCTCTCCTCACTTTCCCAAATGTCCCTGCCCTTGGAAGCACAAGCGTTTCATTCTAACACTCTCCTGAGTTGTCTGTGGCAGTTCAGGGTCTGCCTGCACTGAGGATGGGCAGCTGGGGACCAAGAGAAACCCCATCTCTCCTTGGAGAATGAAGAGTATCCTCACTGCCATTGCTGATTAGCCTTCACCCCGTTCCTTCAGAAACAGCCCAGTTTCCATTTGGAGAACATTCCCACTCAACCCAGTCTAGCTTACAGGTAGCACAGTCATGTGACACCAGCCTGGCCTATGTAGTTAGGGATCTCACTAGTAAGCCCAAGTCACCCTGGATTCTGCTGTAGTTTGCGGAAAGACATATTCTTTTCACTGTGATTGACAGCTGTAAACACACATAAGTCTAAAGCTGCCAAGAATTCGCACTTGAAGAGGACCTGTGCACAGGTCTGGCCACCCACAGGAAGATGGGGACAAGAAGCTGAGGGATACAGAGGTATCAACTGAATCCTGCAGCGTCATTCCAAGTCTGGATCCAACAGTACCTGAGTTAGTCACAGCCTGTTTAGTTCCATAAACAAATGTCCTATTTCCCAACAGCTTTACTGAGTTTTCATAAACCTAAAACTTGTACATATTTAAGATGGAAAATTTGTGGTTTTGATATATGTATATTCTGTGAAAAGATCACCACGCTCTAGCTAGTTAACTTAGCTATCACCACTACAGTTACCATTTGTGTGTGTGTTACAAGATTTAGATTGTATCCTTTTAGCACATTTCAAGTATAAAAATATAGTAATTTTAACTCATCCCCATGCTTGTATTAGCACTCCAGACTTTATTCATCTTGCATAACTAAAATGTTGTAGCCTTCGCCTTATTTTCTTCAAGCTAGATTTTGTTATAACTCAGTGTCTTGACTCAAGGAACAGAAAAAAAAAAACTCTGCTGTTTCATAACTAGAGTCTTTTTCTTTCTTTCTCTGGGTTACTCGAGGAATGTGTCCTTGTGTATGGAAATTACAGGGAAAGGCCAATTCTCTATGCCTGGAGAAAAGCCCCCAACACGTGGGGATCTTGAGATCCTTCCAAAGGGAATTCACCATGTCAGAGTCCTCCTCTGCAGTCTCCTACCTGGTGCATCTCTGAGTGGAAAGACAGACCAGGGGGCCATGAATCAGAGCATAAAATGATGCATGGCAAGGACATAGACCAGGGTCACGCAAAGGTCAAGGGGTCCCTGCTTCTCCAGAGAAGAAACTTTTACCAGGAACACAAATGGCCTGGTGCCTCTTTGCCTCTGCAGAGAAGCCTGAGAAAGGGTGGAAATCTCGCTAATCACCTGCATAACAAGGCTTCCCGGCTGGCACCTGAGGCTCTGGACTGGAAAGAAAAGACACCGTATCCCCTTGAAGCCTACAGGAGTCAACCCCAGCCAGGCTCCTCACTGCAGTCCCCTCTGCTCCTTGGTCCCCGATGAAGAGCTCCCTCTCCCAGCAAGCCTTCCTTGACACCTCCCCCAGGTCGCACAGAGGCCCAAGCACCCTGGTGCTGGTTTAGCCTGTGAGCTCCCAGGGCAGGAGGCTCCCCATTCTGTCTCCCAGCTCCCCAGGCCAGAGCTGCAGAGTCATATTTCCAAGGGTCTACGTAGGAAATGTATGCCTGAAAAAAAAAGAAATGACCCCTGGCCTCCAAGGCTTAATCTGGCAGCAGGAGATGGGGTGGGAGGAGCAGAGAGGACTTGACAAAGGGTTTGTGGGGCACATCCCATCTGGCCCACCACTTGTTTTTGTAAATAAAGTTTTATTGGGACACAATCTTGCTCATTTCTTTACTCATCATCTACGGCTGTTTTTGTGCTACAAGGGCAGAGTTTAATAATTGAGACAGAGACTTCACATCCCAAACAACCTAGACTATATATCTAATGACTGTAACAGAATGCCATTAGATATGGGGACACTGTTAGAAGCCATTGTTGCATAAACAGTACAAAACTGGCACCTGAGGCTGCTCTGTCCTGGAAAGAGAAAGAACCCTGTCCCCTGGAAGCCCACAGGAGCTGTGGGAAAGGAAGCTGGCAATCCTGCCAACACCAGCCAGGCTCCCCACTCCATCCCCCTTTGCTCTCTGGCCTGGACAGGAAGTGGGTGAACTCTACCTAAACCAAAGATGGATGATCTCAGCTAGTCTTAGAGATGGGCCTTGTGGGGGAGGGAACAAAAAGAGCAGGTCAGACTCTTTTCTGAAATTTGATTTCCATCACTATAACCACACATGCACGTGCTCGTGCGCAGGCATGCACACACACACACACACACACATACACACACACACACACAGGCTGCAAACTCAGCACAAGGGAACATATAAGGAGAAGGTCTGCCCTGTCCTGCATCTGAAGGGCAGCCCCACCTCCTGGCTGGTGCTCAGCAGACAAGCTGAACAACACCACCCTTCACCTCAGCCCTGGCAGATGCCAGAACCATGCCAGCTGCTTTACATCAGTAGTTCTTGAACAGGGGAGGCTGCTCCCACAGGACGTGAGGCTGTGACTAGGGACATTCTTGGTTATCACTGCCCAGGGAGGAGGTGCTCCTCACATCCAGTGGGGCAGACCCGGGAAGCTGCACACAGGACACCCCCTATCTCAAAGGGTCATCTGCAGGCCTGAAGGTTAGCAGTGCCCACGTTCAGACTCTGCTGCGCACGCTGTGTTCCTCCAATACCACTTAAGTTTGCAGTCAGAGACGCTGCAGCCAGACTTGGGCAATCACTGCAACATCGCAGTCACCGGCCCTTCTCAGGGAAACCAGGAGTTGAGCCAAAGCCCATGTTTATCTGGAGCCCAGGCAACTCTCCTTGGGCAAGGGAGGGGCCCAGCAGGGAGGTTGGCCCCGTCTTTAAATATGCCACCTTCCTTGTCACATGCATCATGGCCTCAGGAAGAGCTTTCTGTGTCTTGCTGAGGGGATGTCACGCACTGGGGTACTGGATGCTAAAATGCCAGCAATGCATTTGCCAGATGAGGATGGTGACCCTTGGCAAGTGGTGAGAAATGAGTCTGAGAATCTCTGCACCATCCCTCAAATCTGAGGCCCAGTTTCAAAATCCTCTGAGCCTGTCCTGGGATGGGCAATGGCCAGCAGAGGCCAGCTGGAGCCAGAGGAAACCACGGCACTCTGGACAATACAGGGTGCCAGCTCCAAGAACCCAGCCATCTGCAGCAAAGAGGTCTACAGTCAGCATCCAGGTACCTGAGGCCATGGGTTCATCCTGTACCTGGAATTCTCAAGCAGATGTTGGGGGGACCCCCCACAGTTACTTATTAACACCGACAGCGGTCCCAGAGAGACCCTAATTAATATTCCCAACATTTGCACTTTAGGCTAATTACAGCTAATATTTAATTAAGATCATTGTACTTCCTGTGGAATCACTTTCCACCTTCAAATGACTTCAGAGATGTCTTTGTTCCCTCCCAAGTGATGTTCCTAGATTCTCAGCTTGGCTGAAATGCAGTCTCTGGAAAAATACATTAACATTAAGGGTGTCTTTTCCACCCCAGGTCACAACACGTCCTGGGCTGGTGAACGGGTCCTGTTGAAGCCGAAGCCGAAGCCAAAGCCAACTCCAGTAGGTGACGGTGACTGGCAAAATGGGCACATCCCGGCTAGACATTCCCTCATTCGCAGAAGCTGCCTGTATTTTCCCAACCCAATGCCAAACCCCCACCTTTCCCTAAATAAATGGAACAACCAAGGAGGTTGGGATATTTGCAGAGTCAGGGTGCATGTGGGAGTTCCTGGGTGGGTGATTCTGCCTTACAAGTCGCCCCCACACCACCCAGCAAGTGCTCAAGGAGCTTCTGCAAACCTGACATCCAATTTTCAGTGCCAGGAAATTCTCGGGTGGCTGCCAGTTACGCAAAAGGGGATGGGCAGGTGGGTGGGAAGAGCCCCCAGCCCTGCTCCTGCAAAACTGAGCGGGAGCTTGAACTAAAGGATTGCTATCAGGGTAATGCAGAAGAAACTCCCTTGCCCTCAAACACCAAACCTATCAGTCCATTAGTACACCTGGAACACAGAACGGCACGGAACGCGGGCATCACCCAAGGCACCCTGGTCGGTAGTTTCACTGCAATACCGAGAGCAAAAGGATTATTCAAATGCAACCAAGTCTGATTCCAGAAAGAAAAAAAGTCATTTCAATTTAAATATTTTACTGAAGCATGAAATAGCCAGAATATTATTGCTATTTTAAGACAAACGCTGCAATCTTACTATTTAGCCTAGCGTGTGGGCACACATGCAGCGAGTCACTCCTCTGTGCGCTGATGGCTTCATTGGTCCTTCAAAACCCCGCCCCCTCTATTTCCTCCCTAAGGTAGGCTCAGGAGATGGAGTTGTGCCTCTTGTTGTTCCTCAGACAAAGTCCTCCTCCCACACATCACCCTGAGCGGCCTAATACAGTAGTTTTGGAGAACTAATAAGAGAACAAAGGGTAGCAGCCAGGGAGATTTTGCGAAGTATTTTGTCTCAAGATCAAATGCAAACCACGATTCAACTGAGGAACAGCCTTCACGCGGCGGAGCACAAAATGGTCTACTCCTATCATTGTCACTGCCTGCCTTTCACTGAGCGGGAAAGGAGCCTGTTGTAGCTGCCAAGGCAGACTTGAAAATCATCAAGTATTTACCTGTGTGTGTGTGTGCATGCGTGCACATGTGTGCGCATGTGTTTATGTGTGAATGCATCCGTGTGTATACGTGCATGCATTGTATGAGCGTGTGTGCGCGCATGTGAGTGCATGTGTGACTGTGTGTGAGTATGTATGTGTGAGTGTGAGTGTGCATGTGCGTATGTGTGCATGTGTGCATGTGTGCATGCATATGTGTGTGTGTGTGTGTTCCCCAGCTTTAACAGCAAAATCTTGAGTGCCCCTCCCTTTTTGCTCTGGAAATTATGCATTCCCAATTCATTTCTTACCCCAAAGCACCCATCCAGGACTAAATGCAACCCTTATAAATGAAGAAGTGCACAGGAATTCTCAGAACCCGGTCAGCCCATGACTGCACCCATCCCCACAGCCACAGCAGGCAGGACGTGGCTGGAGGAAACTGCACACTCCTGGTATCACCCGCAGCTTTCAGTCTTGCTGACAGTTTGTTTTACTTTAGTTTAGTAGCCTGGGCTAATCTACTTCTCTGGCAAGAAATCGTGCATATTCAGAGAGAGCCTCTTGGGCTGAACTGAAATGAGCGACCAGGCATCATGCCCCAGGGGCAATGGAACAAAGAAAAATAGGGAAGGACACCACTAACCTGCTGGTTGTAAGACCAGTCCAGCTCCACACGTAGAGCAGAAAACCCCCACCCCCACGCAGTCTTCCCAGAACTCCCGTCCTTAGCCCGGGCTCCATGCAAGACGCAAACTGGATTTCAGAAAGCACAGGCTCCGTGCGGGAAAGGCTTTGCTTCATTCAAGTCACAATTTCAAGTGGAAAATTAAAAGGAAAACAAAATACCTGCTGCACCAGTCTGCATCCTGTCTCCTCCATAAACTGAGCAGCTGTTTCAGTCCCACACCACAAAGCATCCACCCAAAGCAACCCTCGACGAGGAGCCAGGGTGTGTGTGCGGATGAGCGGGGTGCTGAGGCCGCCCGGCTGACCTCCCCCTCAACATCTGACTGCTCCCCAAAGCCACCCCAGATGGGACTCCTCTGCAAGGGAGGCCTGGCCCATCAATCACTGCTTGCTCCTCCTCTGGCCGTGGCTCTCAGTTTCAGAGTGCACCACCGAGCAGATGATTACGTACAAGAAGGGAACAAACACTCTCGCTCACACACAGAGTGCTCTACTACATTAATAGCTGTTTAAAAAACATTAGAAGTGCTATTCTATGCATCGCCTGAAGCTGGAATTTTTCATTACTAAACTAAATATATGGTATGCAAAGTTATAAAATCTGCTGGGGTGCTTGCTCCTATCTTCATTTTTTTAAGAGGGGAGGGGAATATTTGAGGGTAGCAGAGGAAGAGACACAGAAGGGATGAAGAAAGCTCAAAGAGATAAAAAGACAACTATAGGTAAATAAAACATTCCCGTGAGAATGTCAGAGAGAACGATTTTATAACAAAGCTGCATGGTTCATTAAAATATGGTCCTGATGAGTACTTGGAAGAGTTTGAAGTCCAGCCCCTTGGCAGACTGGCTGTGTGAACTTAGAATAAGTTGTTGCAGCGCTTTGGGCTCCAGAATTTTCTTGCATTTAATGGGGGAAATGATGGGTGACTTCACAGCATTATTGTGAGGATCAAATTAAAAATCAAATTGCAACAAGAGAAACACACGGGGCCTGGCTCAAAGTCAGCCTCAGATAAACAGATTCACTAATTCACATCTGAGGAAATGGGAAGTGACATCCCAAACCTGCTTTGTCCCCACAGGTTTTAGAGTGTGGCAAGAGGTACATCTTAAAGGCTCCCACCGATGACCACAGAATCCCAGGAATGGTAAATGCCATGAAGAAGGACAGGTCTCTTGCGTCTCCTTTTTTTTTCAACTTTAGTCTTTTTCTAGCTCATTGTTATATTCTTTTCTCCCAATGAGCAAAAATAAAATCTTGTACACAAAATCCCCACAGAACCCACATCAACGCCAGAAGCAGCCCCTTTATTTAAAGCTGCAAATACATTGCTCTCCTTTATTGTCCAAACTACAACAACCAGAGGGAAACGTCAAAACAATTTCCGCTTTATTTGGCCAGGTCTTTCCTGCTTGCTGAGAGAGGTTCCAAGGGCCCCATCTGCCCTTTGGGGGAAAGCCGCTTACAGCAGAGCCTCTCTGCTAGGAAAAGAGGGATCGTGCTGGACTAGGGTGTGGACGGGGCTTCTGAAGCGATCGCACTGGTGATTAAAGAGGGAAAGAGACGTGGAGGTCAGGGTGGAGGAGGTCGCCTGGAGAATTCCTGTGTGGTTTGGCTGGCAGGAACTCACTCGTGCACAGAGCACCTTGGAAGTTTGTTTTTATTTTTTGTTTTGTTTTATTTTGTTTGTTTACTTCCAGCTCCCTAAAGTCAGGAAAAAGAAAATCCGGGTCTACAGCATGGGCGCCATCCTTCCATTTCCATTCCCATTTCCAAACACACCCTGGAGATTTCTCCAGCGCACCAGGTGGGATACAGCCAGCGCCCTTCGGCTTCCTTAATGGGATTGCCCAGCTCCCTGCTCTGAACTGCCAAACCCAGAGAGCCCTGGCCCTTCCTGCCAGGCTGCAGCTCAGCACTGGGGACAGAGGCCATCCTCGAGAGCCAGCAGCCCCTTGTGTTCACTGATAACTGCAAAGCCAAGCTCCCGTCCTCCAACCTAGGAGAAAGCATGAAACCCAGGGATAAATTCCCTGGCAAACACACCAGTGCTCTGGAGGAAGATGATGAAAGAATCAGAAAAGCAGCCTAAATAGAGAAGAGAATTTCAAGTAAAAATAACCTGAGGATATAAGGGGACACTGGCCCTTTACCCATGCCGTAGGACACCAGGCTTTACCTGCGAGTAACTGGGGGTCTTATTAAAAGTCAGGTGCCAGGACTCTAATACCAGATGTACTTCTACTGTCACCGGCACTGCACAGTCCCCCGCCCACTCTGATCACAACCCTGGGGAAAGCCTTCTGCATGGGATGCCTCCAGTTTGCAAAATTCATGTCACCATCGTGACAATCTTTAAATAAACTACACCACACGGGAGAAGGAGAATAGTAAGAGTCAGCACTGCGTCCTGAAATCTTCATGCGAGGGAAGTGGTTTGCAAAGTAAAACAAATAAAAGAAAACACCGGATGCTGGCTAATTTCCAGCGTTTGCTACGCTCCAACTTTCACTAATGCTGTGACCTGGGAACACTGGAGGAATTGCTGGAAAGTTACCCGACCTTCGTGGGCACAGTTTCCTTGTTCACAAAATATCAACAAGGTACATATTCTTCTTCCCATTGAGAATCTTATGAAGCTTTGGGGGGACAGAGTTTGCAGGAACAAGTTCTCACCCAAAAATCCTTAAGCATATGTGTCCCATTGTGGGGACCAAACTCGTCTCTTCCAGTGCAGCAACATTCAGCCTCTGAAGAGGTAAGGGTGCTGGATTGTCACCTACTGTGCATCAGACACTTCAATCCTTAGAAACCCCAAGAGGGGGACGTTCCAGCCTCCTTTAGTGACGAGAAAGATGAGGTGCTTAACTAGTGCACAGATACTTCCCAGCATGGGAACTGGCCAAGGAGTAAGTGGAGGAACCAGTCTTTACCTAACACGGCCATACTGAAGAATTCTTGTTCTGAAGATAAAGATGGCGGTAATGCTGAAGATGAAGATGATGGGGGTGTTGATGGTGGGGATGGTGAAGGTGGTAACGATGATGGAGGTGTTGATGATGAAGGGTGGTGATGGTGAAGATGATAATAGCGGTGGGGATGGTGAAGGTGATGATGATGATGGAGGTGCTGATGAAGAAGATGGTGGTGATGGTTGAGATGATGATGATGAGGATGTTGATGATGAAATCATGATGATGGTGGTGATGATGATGGTGATAGTGAAGGTGATGATGATGGTGCTGATGATGAAGATGGTGGTGATGGTGGAGATGATGATCATGGTGGAGGTGTTGATGATGAAGGTGGTTGTGATGGTGAAGGTGATGATGATGGTGGTGATGGTAAAGGTGATGATGATGGTGCTGATGATGAAGATGATGGTGATGGTGGAGATGATGATGATGGTGGAGGTGTTGATGATGAAGGTGGTTGTGATGGTGAAGGTGATGATGATGATGGTGATAGTGAAGGTGATGATGATGGTGTTGATGATTAGATGGTTGTAGTGGTGAAGGTGTTGATGATGGTGGTTGTGATGGTGAAGGTGATGATGATGGTGTTGATGATTAGATGGTTGTAGTGGTGAAGGTGTTGATGAAGGTGGTTGTGATGGTGAAGGTGATGATGGTGGTGATGGTGAAGGTGATGATGATGGTGTTGATGATTAGATGGTTGTAGTGGTGAAGGTGTTGATTAAAGTGGTTGTGATGGTGAAGGTGATGATGGTGATGGTGATGATGATGGTGGTGACAGTGAAGGTGATGATGATGGTGTTGATGATTAGATGGTTGTAGTGGTGAAGGTGATGAT
>PVKS010041979.1:0-15706 GCA_004027875.1 Aplodontia rufa
ATACGTTCTTATTAATAAGTGATGATGGTGATGCCATTATTAGTCCCCAAGTAATTGATGAAAATAAGAAGTAAAAGCAATTTACCTAAGGTTCTACAGCTAAGATACAGTTGTATTAGAATTTAAAGACAGTGTAACTCCAGAAAGCTGACTCTTTATAATCATATTGGAGACTTAAAATAAGGCACCCCTTACCTGATGCTTGTCTTTCTAGTTAATTCCAGTATGAGCGGTTGGCTCTTATAATTTCCAAGGTGGAAATGAAGGGGAAATGTGATTATCAACAGTAAAACTTACTTTTTGGATGGCTTCTTCCATATCCAACTCAAACTGTTCATTCTGTAATAAATTGAGCAATCTCTTGCACTCAATTCGGTCATCATTTTTATTTGTCTCCATTTGGTTCCTGATTTGACCGTGCATCTCTTTTAGTGCTTGGACATTCAGATTTTTGCGAAAGTTTTCATCTACCAATTTCTGATGCCTTTCACTAAAGCTCAAAGCTCTCTTTCTGGAAGTCTATGATGGAAAAAACGTGCATACTTAAATATTCCAAAGTCCAATTTTAAAAATATATTTAAGTATATAAATATACAAATGATACAAAAATAAGTAATAATAATGAAGAGTCTTTGGCTTCCTTCCTAAGTTCAGAGTACACCTAATAAAAAAGTAATAACGGTAACTCAACATATTTAATTAAATAACTACTAATAATTATTCTCTATTTTGTAGGTGAGGCATGAAAAGTAAAAATAACTAAACCCAAGGTTCTGAAGCTTATAAGCACCAATACTAGGTTTCAAAGAAAGGCGTTGGAACTGCACAGACCTAGTTGTTAATCACTACCCCAAGAATTCCCCCTCTCATTCCACCCATCATGACCACAAAGTCCTGTTCAGAAACCGGTCAGGTGTTTCTAATATAAATCTAACAGGCGAACTGCTGCTATTGATCCGTCCCCTCTCTCCTAAATTTATATTTTCACTCATTTGTTCAGAGGCTCTATCAGGCAGCTTTTAATACAGACCTAATGCGGTGCCAGGGGAAATGCAAATAAGAAGAGAAACCACCGCGCAAACGCCCCTTCAATAACAGCACCGGAAGCGCCTGGGAAGCAAATTCAAGCTTCCCGCTTAATTCTCTCATTAGGCACTGCGAGTCCTTTTTTTAGAGGCAGACAAGCTCTAACGCATAAAGAAGTAGTTTCGAGTTCCCCGACTGGCTCGCTCACCATCTTGACTGATAAAATCTCCCTCTCCGGCTCCCACAGCCACCGCTTCTCCGCAAAAGCAGGCGCGACACCCTCTCGCTCGGGTGTTTACGCGGTGTCCCGGCAACCGCCGCCGCAAGACGCCAGCCCGCGCAGAACGCGGCTTCCCATTGGGCGCCGCAAGATCCAATCAGCGTTGAGTTTCTTCGGCGGCCGGCCGTGGGGGCTTCGGGTTTTTTGATTATTTAGAGACTGCGTCGTTTCTGTAATCGCACCCACGTAGAAAGGACCTTACATATTTTACACAGTGCATTACCTCTGTACAAGTGGAAAAAAATCAACGTTTCTAGACCAATGTGGCTGTTAATTTCTATACAATGCCGACTCAACGCGGTAAACCGGGATACTTTTTCCAAATTTGACAGCACAGCTAAAGTTTATAAAAAAATTCAAATTATATACTTCTAATAGGACTGAGCTAGATGGGCGCGAAGTTCAGCTCAGCGCAAGTCCTCCTGCTAGGGAACTCAAGCTTTCCATCAGGAGGCTGCATTCTGCTTTAGAATCCTTGCTGAGACCTGCGGAAACTATTTACAAGAAACACGCAAGCTGTGGTTTAGTACACGGTGCGCAGGACAATTTCCACGACTGAGCGTTCTGCCAGGGCTGCTGACCGGTTCCTACTCCGCAGCCAGTCCTGGTCCCTGGGCCGGGCTGGTTACCGAGGTTTATGCTCCCAAGAACTTTCACCTGGGCCTCACAGAAGCTGTTAATAAACCCCAGGGAGAAAATAGGAGAAGCAAACAGGATCTTATTCCGTCACATGCTTCAGGTACCAGGGAGAGAGCAGACTGTTGATGGCCATTTGTTGATCTGAATTTTTTCCACTGTTGAATTAGACACTAAAGTCCATTTTATTATTTTATTTTTAATAGGAGATTGAAACCAAAGGTGCCTGATCAGAGAAATTTGTTAGATATAATGATTTTAGAGATAATATATTCAAGAAATTCTATCAAAGCTAAACTGTTTTAAAATAGCTAGCAGCATAACTTAGTTTGTGTTATATTAATCTGAAGACCATCCTGGGTAGCAATATGTCTGGTTAAAGATTAATAACAGAAAGGACTTAGGGCTTCTCCACTTGTAAAAGGCTTAGAAGTTGTCCCTCCCAACCTTAGCACCAGAAAAAAAAAGTTGAGCAAACTAAAAATACAAGAGGAGTTTAAGGCCTCTGGCACCTTCAGCTACAGCTCAATTTAAACCTAGCCCCGTAAATAAAAAAACGTCACAACAAAGACCTAATAGTTCCTGTTACCCAACACATCTCATTCAGCTTCCAACAACAAAGCTAAAGGCAAGTTGCTAAAAGGAAGAGTAAGCTTCTGAACCAGATTCAGCTGTGATGCATTTAAGGCTCAATAGGCAGGGACTGCAGCGGTGGCTCAGAGGTTGCGGTGCTTGCCCAGCATGCTGGAGTGCGCGAGTTCGAAGCCCAGCACCATGTGCACAACGAAGTCTCAGAGCAATAAAAGCCACATGAAAAACTAAATAAAATTCATTCTCTCACTGTCCCTCTCTTAAAAAAAAAAACAAAAACAAAAAAGAATTATTAGGAATTTTAAATAACTATGATTAATATGCTGAGAACTAAAAAATGTGGATGACACGCAATAACAGGTGGGTAATAGAAATAGATGGAAACAAAGAATTCTAAAGAAACGCTGGAAATGAAAAACACTATAATAAACGAAGAATGCCTTTGATGGGCTTATCAGTACATGGACACAAGTGAAGAATCTGTGAACATGAAGTTATATCAATGGAAAGTTTCTAAACTGAAATGCAGAGAGATGAAGAACGAATTACACAACATGGGCATTGAAACCTCATGTTAGACCCAAATTCCTCTCCTGAGTGAAGAGTACTTGTGGGAAGCATGGGGAGAAGGGTGTCGATGTTTTTGTCTTTTTTGGATCTTATAAACCCAGTTACCACAAATGTAAAATTGAATCCTGGATACAACTGTCATATGCATAAAATTCCCTGTTAATCTAAAAACCTTCACAGGAATTCTACAAAACCATGATATAAACACATGTATGTGTATACATTTACATACACACATCTACATATAATTTTATTTTTAACTGATACATAAAATTTTTTAAATATTAACAGGGCACCATTGAATGTTTCAATACACATATATGCTGCACATTTAAATCAGTCTAAACACATATCTCTTCAAACATTTATCATTCCTTTATGGTAAAAACTTTCTAAATCATCTAGTTTTTTGAAATGTATGGTATATTGATGTAATTCTACAGTCACCCTACTGTGCACACTAGAGTTGTACTCCTACCTAATTATATTTTAGTACCCGTTGATCAACCTATCCCCATCCTTCCCTCTTTTGCCTTACTCTGCCTGGTCTCTGGTAATCACCATTATACTCTCAACTTTTACGGGATCAATTATTATAGATTCCACGTATGAGTGAGAACATACTGTACTTGTCTTTCTATGCCTGCCTTATTTCACTTTACAAAATGATTGCTAGTTCTATCCATGTTGTCATAAATGACAGGATTTCATTTTTTCATGCTTAAATAGTATTCCATTATTTTTATGCACCACATTTTCTTCATTAGTTGATGGTCACTTATGTTATTTTCATTTCTTGGTTATTGTGATCAGTGTTGCAACATACTTATTTTATTTCCTTTGGATATATATATACACATATATATACACACATATATAGATATACATATTTAGGATTGCTGAATCAGATGGTAGTTCTATGTTTAAGTTTTTGAGAAACCTCTAGATTGTTTTCCATAATGGCTATACTAATTTACATTCCCACCAATAGTGTGCAAACATTGTTTTCTCCCATTCTCACCAGCATGTTACCTTTAGTCTTTTTTATAATAAACATTCTTAGTGAGGTTAGGTAATATCTCATGATTTTGATTTGCATTCTCCTCATGATTGATAATGTTGAACTTTTTCATATACCCTTTTACCACTTATATATCTTTTTAACAGAAAGTTATTTCCTCACAATTTGAGGCTAGAAGTCCAAGATCAAGGTGCCAGTAAGGTTGGTTTTTGGTGAGACCTTGGCTTGTAAATGGTTGTGTTCTCACTCTGTCCTCATGTGTACGATCACTCCTAACGTGTTTGTGTGTGTGTCTCTCTCTCTGTAGGATGCTAATCTTGTTGGTTACAGCCTTTTCCTATGCATCATTAAACCTTAATTATCACCTCAAATGCTCTATTTCCAAAAACAGTTATGGAAGGTTAGGGCAACACATGGATTTTGGAGGAACACAATCCAGTTTATAACAGACAATATACTAGATGATCTGGAGAAATGTAACGTAGCTGAGTGCAAAGTCAGGGTTCTAAGAGCAGAGAGCCTATGTACCCGGCCTGCAGAGTCCTACCTCCTGTCCTTCCTACCCTCTCCCCTTTTCTTTCCTTTATTCAACTAGACTTCCTTTAGTTCCTCTACTAATTTGTAATTGGATATTTATGTAATCTTATCCTTCTCTCCCTCTCGCCTTTATTTTACTCTAGCAAATGAGAGTTTCTGAGTTTGGCTAATTCCATTTAGATTATTATCCCAATCCTTCCATTTGCTGGCAAATGCCAGTAGAACACCGTTGTGTATATATACCACAATTTCTTAATCTGTTCATCTAGTGACATGCATCTGGGTTGATTCCATAATTTAGCTGTTGTGAATTGTGCTGCTATAAATATTGATGTGGCTGTGTTGCTGTAGTGTGCCAATTTTAGGTCCTTTGGGAAGATCCCCAGGAGTGGGATAACGAGGTCGTATAGTGGTTCCATCCCTAATTTTTTGAGGACTCTCCATACTGCTTTCCAGAGTGCTTGTGCTAGCCTAAAATCTCACCAACAATGTACAAGTGTCCCTTTCTCCCCACAACCTTATCAGCATTTATTGTTCATGATTTTGATCATTGCCATTCTGTGGCTTTCAGTTCTCCAAGACTTTGTTGTGTACATGATGCTGGGGTTTGAACCTACATACTCATGCATGCCAGGCAAGCGCCATAACCACTGAGCCACCACTCCAGCCCATTTGCCCCTTATATATCAGTTTGTTGTGGTTTTTTTTTTTTTGAGAAATGTCTATTTAGATCCACTGCCTTTTTTTTTAACCAGGTTCTTTGTTTTGCTATTCAATTTTTTGAATTCCTTACATAGTCTGGATATCATCAACCCTTTGTCAGATTATAGTTTGCAAATATTGATACTGCAGATTGTTTCTGTAGTCAATTGTTTTCTTTGCTGTGTAGAAGCTTTTTAGTTTAATGTAATCCTATTTGTCTATTTTTTGCTTTTATGTCTTATGTTCTTGGGAGTCTTGTCCAAAAAAAAAAAAATAACAATCTGTCTATTCCAACATCCTGAGCCATCCTGCTATGTTGTTTTCTAGTAATGGCATGGTTTCAAGTCTTACATTTAAGTCTTTAATCCATTTTGAGTTGGTTTTTAAACTGGTGATAGGGATCTGATTTCATTTTTCTGCATGTGGATATCTAACTTTCCCACCAACTACTGAAAAGCCTAACCTTTCCCCAGTGTATGTTTTTGGCACTTTTGTCGAGAATCATGAAGATTCTGTACAAGGCTGTAGATGTATGGGTTTTCTCCTGGGATCTCTATTTTGTTCTATTGGTCTGTGTGTCTGTATTTATGCCACTACCAGGCTGTTTCGATTACTACAGCCTTGTATGTTTTGAAGGCAGGTAGTGCAATGCCTCTTGCTTTGTTTTTTTGTTTTTTTGTTTTTGCTCGTGATGACTTTTGCTTGAATAGCTCTTAATTAAAACTTGTTCAGTGAGCTGTCATCAGAAATTTTACTTTTGTACAGTGATATATCCCAAGTACTAGAAGTAACTACTAGTATATATAGTAGGTACTAAATAAATATTTGTCAAATGAACAGATTGCTGAAACGTGATCACTACTGTGCATATAGAGAAAGCTCTACCCGGAAATTACTTTGGAGAAGTATTGTTCTTCACAAGTCCACTTAAGAGTTTTAACAATTTTATTTATATTTTCAAAAACAAATCTTTGGCCTCATTAGTTTTTCTATTTTTCTTTTAGTCTTTTTCTGTTGTATTTCCATGTCTACTGATATCTGCTTTTACTATCATTATTCCTTCTTTCTTTTTGCTTTTGGTTTAATTTTCTCTTTTTCCATGGTAGCTTATATATTTAAGACCATTCCTCCCTTCTGCCAGAAGGTGTTTGTATGTGTGGTTCTGTCTGCCTAGGAGGCACTTCCCAGTTCATTTTATCCATTTCCCCTTTTGTGTGTGTGTGTGTGTGTGGCGGGGAGGTACTGGAGATAAAAAAAAAAAAAAAAAAAAAAAAAAAAAATCAAACCCAGGGCCTCATGGATGCTAGTAGATGTTTTAGTCAGCGTTTTCACTGCTGTGACCGAAAGACCTGACAAGAACAATTTCAGAGGAGGAAAAGTTCATGTGGCCCTCATAGTGTCTGAGGTCTCAGTCCATAGACTGTGTCTTAGTTAGGTTTTTGTTGCTGTGACCCAAAGTCCTGACAAGAACAGTTTTAGGAGGAAAAGTTTATTTAGGGGCTCATGGTTTTAGAGGTCTTAGTCCATAGGCAAGTGGCTCCATTGCTCAGAGCTTGAGCTGAGGCAGAAACCATAGTGGAAGAATTTGGTGGAGGGAAGTGGGTCAAGGCGCGGCTCCAGGAAACAGAGAGGGAGACTCAATGCCAGATACAAAATACATGTACCCTAAAGGCATGGAGACTCAATGCTAGATACAAAATACATGTACCCTAAAGGCATGCCCACAATGACCCACCTCCTCCAGCCACACCGTACCAGGATATAGTTACTGGTTAACTCACTGACTGGGTTAAGACTCTTATCACCCAATCAATTCACCTCAGCCTTCGCATTATCACACATGAGCTTTTGGGAGACACCATTTGTTCAAACCATAACATTCTGCCCCTGGCCCCCAAAGCTCATGACAATCTCACAATGCAAAAATGTACTTAGTCCATTTTCCAATAGTCTTCCTCCTCCGAAACCTCTTGAACAGCACCTTGACTGTCCACAGTCCTATCAGCATCTGTCTTCTGAGCTCCCACCAGAACTGCCCAGTAAACTCTGCTTACAACAATCTAAAGCATTTCCAGCTCACACCGCTAAACATCTCAAAATTCCTCCCACAAATTCTGAAACACTCCAAAAGCTTCTAAATTGCATGGTCATGTTAGTCACAGCAACCACTCCACTTCTTGGTACCAATTTCTGTTTCAGTCAGCTTTTTTGCTGCAGTGACTAAACAACCTGACAAGAACAACCTTAGGAGGAAACGTTTACTTGAGGCTCCCAGTTTTCAGAGGTCTTAGTCCATAGATGGCCAGCTCCATTCCTCAGGGCCTGAGGTGAGGCAGAGCATCATGGTGGAAGAGTGTGGAGAAACTCCATGCCAGATAAAGTATACCCCAAAGGCATGCCCCCAACGATCCACCTCATCCAGTCGCACCCTGCCAGCCTGCAGTTGCCAGGCAATCCCTACAGGGATTATCTCACTGATTGGGTTAAGGCTCTTATAACCCAATCATTTCATCTCAGCCTTCCTGAACTGTGACATGTGAGGAACACCTCACATTCAAACCATAACAGACAACCAGTTCCATTTCTCTGGGCTTTAGATGAGGCAGAACATCATGGCAGGAGGGTGTGGTGGTGGAAGAAAGCAGCTCAGGACATGACAACCAGGAAGCAGAGAGAACCATCTCTGCTCACAAGGGCCAAAATATAGACCCTGAAGGCATTCCTCCAGGGACCCACTTCCTCTTGCCACACCCTACCTTCCTACACTTGCTACCCAGTCAATCCCTATCAGGGGGCAAATGCACTATTAAGGCTCTCATAACCCCATCATTTTACCTCTAAACTTTCTTGCATGGTCTCGCACATTAGCTTTTGGGGGACACCAAATATCTAAACCGTAACAGTAGGTGCTACACCACTGAGCTACATCCCCAGCCCCCAGGGTACCCCCTAATAAGAGCATGTGATGACTGCAACTCCACTAGCTCAGATGTCTGAGGTAACACATGCAATGGGCTGATCTGAAAAGCAGAAGGAGCCTTTGTTCTTTATGTCCAGAGCTACCATGTCAGACTTAGACTTGAAACTCCTGACTTCATGTTGTATCAAAGAAAAAACAAATGCCTCATTTGTCTAAGTCTCCACATCCCCCTCCCTCCCTAGCAGTCTATTACTGTTAGTCAAATGCAAATCCTACCTGATAAAACCACTATCTGTTTAATCTCATGGGTGAAATGATTAAAAACAAAACTTTTCTGTATTTGTTTTTTAATTATTTTATTCCAAAGATTATTAGTGAGTGAAAACATCTGATAATTCTTTCTCGAATTTTTCCTCTCCCTTTTTTATATTCCAGAAGCTACAAACCCATTCCTTTCCTTTATCCCTGGCCTCAGAGTCTGGATCACAAGTGTTGATTCTAGCTTTTGCTCTCCAAACTATCAATACAATATGTTTGCCTAGTAATTTGGTATCTCATGTCATTTACAAATTGGATAAGCATGCATTTTATATTTTTGGCTATCTCATAGGTAAAAATGTAGACCAGGACTGGGAGATTAGAGAGTTCTGATGGACTCTCAGTTGAACAAGATTCAATTGATTTCTTGTCAACCAAACAACAAATCATTTGGTTGACAGATTCAGGTCAACATTGTTTACTTGAAATGTCCACAGATCAATGAATATAAATGTCATTAAAACATTAAGAAGATAGGATTCTTATCACCAAGTAGTTAGATACTTTTTTTAAAGACAGAGGGACAGAATGAGAGAGAGAGAGAGAGAGAGAGAGAGGAGAAAATCCATTTTATTTTTTCAGCTGGTGTTTTTCTGACACTTAGTTGTGTACGTGGGGCTAGGGTTTGATCCTGGGTCCTTGCGTATGCCAGGCAAATACTCTGACTGCTGAGTCACTGCTCCAGCTCCTATTTAGATACTTTAAATGGTAAACACTATCATGTTTGTTAAATCTGAAATTATATTACTTGCAAAATAGACTTCTAAATCACATTAATGGTTTTTTTGGGGGGGCCAGGAAATAACGAACTTCAGGACTAGTTCATCAATCAAATGCACACACTACTCATCAATACATAGATTATCAGTTTAGTCAGGCATTTAAATATGCCGAATACCACTCACTTCTTAAAACCTGCAATTAGTATTTCAGAACACTACGTATAGCGTCAATCGTTTGACTTCATTGCTCATCATCTAAATTCATTGCTTAGCACAGAGCCCTGGACGTAGTGTAGCCTAAGAAATGTACATTGAAGGATTGACCATCTCTATAGAATGAGAAGTTTTAGAGGATGATCAGAAGAGTAAATCAGAAGGAGTGTCTATCATGTAAGAGGAGGAAAGGCATTGCATTTACTCTGTAGAAAAAAAAGAAGAAATCATATAGGTCAAGACACGTAGGTTGGAATAAAAGAATTTTTGAAAGGATGAAGTGTGGGATGGGTTGCATACTTTTAAACGCAAGAGTGAGGCAAGTCAGAATCTCAATAGGAATCTGACCAAGTAGAGTGTAGCTCATACTGGCAATAGGATCCCATTGCCTCGGTAAAAAGACTCCCACCTTAAATTGTGGCATTATTATAAGTAAAATGTGCACTAATGAACTATAAGGCCACATTCAGATTAAAGGAAATTGTGGTGAAGAGTGTGAAAAATGTATACATGCAGCAAGGACCAAGACCAGCAGCAACAAAACATAAAATATGAATTTAAAAAGCTCAACTTGAGAACTGAAAGAACGCATGGGAGCTACAGGCATTTTTCTCCTCTCTGTCCTGGGTCATTTATAACCTGGTTGCATATCTATGTCTTTCTACTGTTCTGCTCTTTGTCTTTAACGTCTGAGAGAAACAGAAGGCACAAACTCACCCTCCGAGTGCCCTATGACCCCTGATCAGGGATGGAGTGAAGCGGGCAGCCTGCTAAGACTTCTCTTCTTGGCAAGACCATCTCCTCCAAGTGTTGCAGTCTGCAGTGGGGGTAGGAGATAGGCTAGGTTGAGGACAAAACAGCTGCACTCAATGGAATGCAAGTTAGAATTTAATTCCTAATAATAACATGTATCATTGCCAAGTATTTTTGCAAACAAGCATGCTTTTTCATTATTATTGGCTTTTCTAGTTGAAAACATTGGTTCTAAAGGGAATTTTAGTCATAGCTCCTTATTTCTAATTTATCTGTAGGTGTTATAAGAAGGATTCATGTAATTGAATAGGGGGGTCTATCCAGGAAAAGGATTATAGGGGTGAAACAGCCTAACAGTGATTAGTTTTTGAAAGTTAATAGATTCATATTTTTAATATGGTTTTAGGATTTACGTATTCTGTCAAATTTCCCCATGTCCTCCACACGTCATTATTAGCAGTATATGTTAATGTGGTACATTGGTTGTAAATGATGAACCACTATTGATACTTTATTATGGATGAAAGTTGATACTTTACATTAAATCTCACTCCTTGCTTGCCTTGTACAGATCTATAGGTTTTGACAAATAAATAATGTCATGTGTACTCTATTACAGCATCATATAGAATAATTTCACTACTGTAAAAATCCTTAGTGGTCTACCTCTTCACCTCTCCCTCCCTCTCTCCCAGGCCCCTGGAAATCACACATCTTTCTATTGTCTCCATGGTTTTGCCTTTTCCAGAATGTAATATAGTTGACATCAGACAGGATGTGTTTTTTTCAGATTGGCTTATTTTCCTTAGCAATATCTAGGGTTCCTCCATATCTTCTTGTGTCTTGATAGTTGTATTTTTAATCACTAAATATTACATTGTATTTCATTTGTTAAAACTACTTAAAGATTATTTCTAGTGGTAAATTATTACTGTTGTAAATAGTACTTATTGTTAAAGGAAGATTTCTGCCTTCCCAGCATTAAGACAAATTCTTTGGTTCATTTCCCTTTGGAAAATAGCTTTTTATGTACAGGTCTATATTTAAGGTCTAGGGTACTGAGGGGAAAGATTTTCCTAATATTAAGTGATGGATTATACTGGTTGATGTTTCTCAATAGTTACAACATAACCGGGTTGAACACATCAGAGTTGTCCATCTGAAATAAAGCATGGTAATGGGTCTGCCGTATAACTTGTTACTATACAGTAAAAATTATTTCCCCACATTGTATTGCTTTATGAAATGAAGCAATTAGAACAAAATAATTTCTTTCATTCATAAAAATGCCCAAATCTAATCTAATTTGCTGCAGCTGGACACCACCTGCAGATGACTATTTCAGCACTCTGAACATTACACACTTATCTTTTAAATATTGATAATGCCATTTTTCATTTCCTTGACATGAAATCCCACAGGGAATAATTATGCTAATAAACCTTAATGATTCTTGCAAATAAATGATCAAACCAAATTGCTACTGTTGATTTATATTAATGGATGCCTTTAGGATGAGATTTGCCAGTACGGCGCTGCCTTTTGAAACTCAATTTATCTTATTTAGCTGAAGAGTGTACATAGTTTGTTAAATAGATGAAGTGTTTAAAATATAATGTGTTCATCAGTTTTTGTACTTCGTAATGTTCAAGCATTACCATCTTGCCTCCTGGCAAATCTGCACTTAATGGCATCATTGTATATCACTTCCTTCATACTTGTTCTGTTACATGCAGCTAGAAAGTGACTACTTTCCAGTTAATTCAGAATAAGCCAGTTTCCATATGTTGAATCTGATTGTTTCATTAAGACTATAAAATCTATTTCTGGATACATTAGCCACCATAATCTGGAAATCAGATCGACTATATCATGATGTGATCAAGTGCTAAACTATTCGGAGGGTTAAAGGACTCTATTAAATGGCATATTTGTCACTTATTATTGGTCTTTCATGCTCACTTCCACTTGCAACCTCACACAATCTATAATAGAGGAGATTGCTAACTGTTTAATTCTAAAAAAATTGGCAAAGAAGAACAGACTTATCTTTATTTCTCAGGGCTGGGGAGCAGTACACAGAAAAAGTACTTATTCATTGTACATGTGAATGAAAATTCATCTGGATAATTTCATTAAAGGCTACTTTTGTTTAAAATATATGGCTGAGAAAAACTACTAGATCCAGATAACATGCCTCAATTTGTCCCTTTTTGCGTACTGAAAGTCATATTCTAAGCATAGGAGAGAAACAATATACACATAACAGATGTAGGCCCAGAATTAAGTTAAAAAGCTAGGTAAGCCAGCAGTAAAATAGATGACTGGAAGATACCTATCATATACACACACAGGGTACAGAGCTGGTGAGGCCAGATCATCATTGAGGGATTTGTTGTGAGGTATATAGAGATTGTCATTTGATTAATGGTGAAGATGACCACTTTGAACTCATTGTGAAAAAAAAAAAACGAACAGAGTAGTCCCCTCTCCTTTCTTTTTAAAGGGAGAGAGAACAAGAGAAAGAGGTAATCCATTTTATTTTTTCATCTGGCCTTTGTTTCTCCAATACTTAGTTGTGTTTGTGGTGCTGGGGTTCAAACCTGGGTCCTTTCTGCATGCCAGGCAAGCAGTCCAACCACTGATCCACTTCTCCAACCCCAGGAGTTCCCTTCTGAATTACACAAGTCTTACTGCTTTATAAAAAAAGCACGTGTATACCTACAGTGATGTATATGTTCATGTACCTGTTAATTACCTTTAAAAGGTTTTTTAAATAGTGCCCATTTTGATCAAATTTTTCTATTAATGGCACTTTTTTCTCATGAAAAATTAGCCAGAGCAAAAATTTCAAACAACTAAACACACAATTATATTTATCATGGAATTTTCCAATTTAGCAAGAAAAATGAGGGGAAGTTGATCCAAAAACAATACAGGAATGGCTGAGTCAATTGTGGTATGTGAGTTCCATGCCTGAGAAATATCAAAGAGTGTGGAGGGACAGGGCAAGGCGAGGCACCTTGGAGGGCCAGTCAGCATCACCAGGAAGAAGCGCTAGGCAGTCAGAAGCTCAGCAAGGACTCGGGCTTGGGGTACAGAGGGACACAGAGCCCTCCAGGGGAAAAAGCAGAAGACATCAGCCCATGAGGAGAAAGAGTCAAAGAGCTCAAGCTTGCTGAGGACAGAAGCAAGAAAGGAGTAGCGGCACAAGCTGTCTGCATTGTCCTCAGAACCTGCCCCATCCTGGATAAGTGCTAGAAGACAGGGAGGTAGAGGCTAAATTCATTAATCGGAAGAGCAGGCAGACCAGAACAGCTTTGAGGTCACGGATGACAAAGTATGCAAGGAAACGCAGTGGAAAACGCCACCCTGCTACCCTAGTGTTCACTCAGCACCCACCACATGCCCCTCACTTTGCACTTCCCTGCTTTTATCACAACAAACCCACTCCTTTTACAGACGAAGAAAACGAGATTCAACGCGGTAACTAGTGGAGTTCCAAATCGGCCACTAGTGGGACAGAGATTTGTACTGTCCGACTCCCCGGCTCCATCTTTTCGTGAGTCCAGTGTTTTTAAAACTGTGGATCACAAATGGGAGAGAATAGTCCCAGAAGACATTAGAAAACATCAAATCTGTACGTTAGGTATCATTTTGTGAAATTTTCTAATGATAGATGGACAAAATGCATATATTGGATTGGTATGAAAATGTATTTCTTGTTATGGGTCATGATCAAAAAAGTTTGAAAATGACTTAGAATACAATGCCTTTCTTTCCCAATCTTAGGAAAATCCTTCCAAATTATAGCAAATTTCATGTTTTATGGAATATTTTCCTTGATGTCTCAGGCATCATTCTAGCCCAATACTTTTTTCAAAAAAATCACTGAATCAAATATGTCTAAAATGTTTTCTAAATCTTAGTGACCCTTCATTTATTCTTTCCTAGATAAGCCCAACTTTATTTTATTAAAACATGCATAATTAATAATATATCATAATGTGTAACACTACTTATTTATAATATTAAACATACTAATAGAGCATTATAGAATGTGTTCTACATATATTGTATATATAGAATAATCTCAATGATAATTATTTATCCTTATCTTGTGCTAGTAGATTTGTGTCTAGATAAGTATTAAGTTTTCTTAGAGGCAGAAACTTCTCCATTTTGGAAATATTAGGAATACTAGGGGAAACTGAGGCAGGCATAAAGGGAGCATCTGGAGGAAAAGGAAACAACAGTTTCAGTCCTAATTTTAGAAGCAGTCAATGCCAAGGAATCCAATTAATGAGTAGAATCATTGATGGAATACAGGCAATAGATCCTTCCATCAAACCTAGGGAGACAGTTGGTAAATTTACTTAATTTGTTTGGTTCTCCACTCAGCAACTTATGGCCACATATTAACAACAGGTTGTACACACAGAATGAAAACTTTTATTTATCAGTCTTTTGTGTTGAAAGATGGTCCTGGGAACCTAAAACAAAATGACTGTGGTTCATGAGGAAGCATTATAAAAAAAGGTTTTGCTTTTTTTAAGTTAAAGATGGGGACGGAGCAGTAGCTCAGCAGTCAGAGTGCTTGCCTGACATGTATGAGAACCCAGATTCAAACCCCAGCACCACATATACAACTTAGTGTCAGAGAAACAAAGGCCAGATGAAAAATAAAATTGATTTTCTCTCTTTCTCACTCCCTCCCTCTCTGTTAAAAAGAAAAGTTAAAGAGTAGGGACATAAGTGATAAGAGCACATGTTTGGCTTCCTGTGATTTTTTTTTTTAGTGCACCATTGGCTATTTCTAAATTAATATAGTCATGTGAACAATTACCCATTGTGTACCTCTGTACCATGTCTTCTCTTCCTTAGGACTTTTTTTTTCTTTTCTTGGTAGATATTCCTAGGAAATAGTCAAATAATAATCCAAAAAGTTTAATCTAGCCCCTTAAATCTTTAGAATAAAGTACCTGGCATCTGGTGACTGGAATGGAACTAACATCTTATTTATTCATCAGTAAAGAAAAAGCCCTGAAACCAAACTGTAGCAAATCACCCATTTTAAAACCCATCCCAATTTCAGAAAAGTTGAATTTTAAAAATGCACATCTGAGACGTGGATTTCTCTCCCTAGAAGTAAATATTATAATCATATATCCGAATTCCATACTACCATGCGCAAGTACAAATAAGGAGCTGTGATAATAGCAGCTACAACCACCAAACAAACCAGTGCTGTTGAGCCTTCACCAGCAGGATAAGTTCCTAGCTCTTCCTATAGTGACTTTTCTTCCTCCTTGGCATCAAGCAGGGTAAGCACTATACCAATTCAGTGCAGTGAGCTTTAAGGCTTCTCTTATCTAGTGAGGTAATGGTCTGCAGAAACAGCTCAAGGAATTTAGGGA
>PVKS010041980.1:0-15702 GCA_004027875.1 Aplodontia rufa
TCTCCTGGATATTTTTCCAGGGGATTTAGAATTAGCACATTATAGTGACACAGCAATATCTGTGTTCATAGCAGCCCAATTACAATAGCTAAATCTTGGAAACAACCTAGATGTCCCTCACTGGATGAATGGATACAAAATCTGTGGTACATATATACCATGGAATTTTACACAGCAATTAGAAACAATGATACTGCAGCCTTTGATGGTAAATGGATGGCTATGGAAGAAATTATGCTGAGTGAAATCAGCATAACCCAGAGAACCAAGGGTCGAATGTCTTCATTCATCTGTGGAGGGTGGAACTAGACCCTGACCACTGAGAAAGGTGGTCTATTATCATGTGTTACATCCAGATAAGGTGTAATGTTACACAACGTAATACATTTTTAGAGATGTTTTTGGAAGGGGGAGGGATAAGGGTGGGTAATTAATTGGGGGGCACTCTTGGGGATAAATCTAATCTCTAGAATCTATATACATTTTATATTATTTTGTTAGAAACATCTGATTGTTCAACAAATAAATTTCTTAATAAAAAAAGAAAAAGAAAACAAAACAAAACAAAACAACAACAACAGAAAACAACAAGTGAGCTATTAAGCCATGCTAGGAACAGAAGAGACTTAAACGCATATCGCTAAATGAAAGAAGTCAGCTGAAAAGTCTGCATGGTGTATGATTCTAACTGTGTAACATTCTGGAAAAGGCAAAAATGTGGAGACTGTAAAATGACCAGCGGTTACTAGGGTTTAAGGGATTGGACTGAATAGGTAGAGCATGGAGGATTTGTAGGGCAATAAAACTACTCCAAGTGTTACAGAGCATAGATAGCAAGCATTTGTCCAAAACAACACAAAGCTTGACAGTTAAGAGTGAATCCTATTGTATAAATTATGCACTTCAGGTGAAAATATCATGCCAATAAAAATTTGATTATAACTAATGTACTATTCTGGTTGGGGATATGGTTAGTGGGGGATGCTATGCATTTCCTCTCGATTTTGCACTGAACTAAAAGAGCTCTACAAATAGTTTATTTAAAAGCAAGGAAAGGGAAGGAGAGTGGTCTGGGAAGGGTGCACATATAATTCTTCAGCATGGTTGATATTCTCATTTGAACTGTGTGTTCACTGTGTAAAATCATTAGATCACATACTCATACTTATGAAGAAGAAGCCATACACATTCATTTCTGCCAGAATAAATCGGTTCTATTTTTCACTCATCTGACTTTGTTTGACATTTATTAGCTGTGTACATTCAGACAAAAGCAGAAGTGCTCTTACATGTAGGCTGGTGTTGGACATTACATTTGATTAGTGTAGAATGTAGCATATCATTTCATGGTTCCTAAGAAGAAGCAGTATTGGTTTCATTACAAAAATTTAACATGAACATTTATTTGTCATCTTAATTTTAATTTTAATAAGCAATACAGGTTTTTTCTTATACATTGTAGAAATATATATGCATGTACTTTCTAAGAAACAGCACAGGCCTGCAATAAAAATCAGTGAGCAGTAAGAAATAATAACTGAAATACAGTAATAATAGAGTACAAAGGAACATAGATAATTCTAAATTGCATAATTCAGACACAAAGATATTCTAATGTTATTGCACTCTCCCCATTTTTTCCCAAACAGCATAAATAAAGTTTAGCAGACAGGAGCACTTAAAATCAAGGTCAGTGTTGGATATAAGTAGCACCTTTAGTCATTGAAATGATTGTCATCTCCAGGAAACCTAAATAGTGCATTTTTTGTTTTGTAAAGAAAATAAAACTAATTGATATGTACCATAAAATTTAGCTGCTGCATACTTCAGCATTTGCATAGAATGTTTGAGAAAATGAAAATGAATTCAAGACAGAATATTTTAAGTAAAAAAATGTTACAAGTGTTTCTGCATCTTACTTTTAATATTACAGAATTCCTGTAATATACATTCAACCTGCATCATAGAATACTGTAGTATCTTTTAAATATCTAGATCCATTATGTCATTTCAGTAAGAATTTATTCTATGCCTGGTACTTTTCTAAGCATTAAAGTTGTCATTCTATCTAATGTAATATCCTTGTCTACAAGGAGCTCACAGTCTAGTAAAAACAGATGAATTGGCAAATATATTCAAAACTGCAGGTGAAATTATGTATTCCCACAAAGGAATTTGATATTTGGTTTCAAATTTATTGTGTAGTAAAATGCAGAAGCTACAGCAGACATTTTTCTAAAACATTATTCCCATATAACACTGTAATTACCTGAAAGGCAAGTGGTAAATGGTGCAGTATTTAAATAAATTTGCTTAAAAAGGAAGCAGGAAAAATGAATGACAACAGAATATATTCCTGATTTAAATAGATCTACATAAAATTTAGTCAAAACAAAATATGCATTTGTATGAAAATGTCAGTTTGTTTCATTTAACTTCTTATGTGTCATATTTGCTAAGTTCACAACTGCTAAATATACAAAAATTTTCAAAAAAATTGCCAGAAATAAATAAACATATGAAGATCAAATTGCAATCACTTTAAGTACATTCATCTGTAAGAAAGCAAAAGGAAGGGGCTGGAGTGGTGGCTCAGCAATTGCAGCACTTGCCTGGCATGCTCAACGACACAGGTTCAAACCCCAGCACCACGTATACAACAAAGTGTCAGAGCTATGAAACCCACATGAAAAACTAAATAAAAATGCTTCTCTTTCTCACTCACTGTCCTTCTCTTTCTTAAAAAAAAAAAAGAAACCAAAAGGAAGATGGTTTATCTTATGTTTTTAAACTTTGACAGGTAAATATTTAAGTTAATTATTTTATACTTCATTATTTTTTAAAAGAAATGAAATTGCCCAATCATAATTCAGATTATGTAAAAATGGATTGAATCACCTTAGATGTCAAGCAGTTACCTTTCTCTTAGTTTTATATCATAGTAACAAATTATGTTCAATAGACTGTGTGGTAATTTGTTCAGCAATTATATTTCATGTTTTCTACTTAAAAGTCATAAAAATACAACACAAAAAATAATTTCTATTTAAAAACTACTTGTATAAATTAACCCCTGAATACAATCTTTTAAGGAATGCTTGAAAATTTACCTAGGTGTGCTTATGGCCAAGAATATCTTACATATATTTTAATATTAGTAACAAGTTATTATGTATAACTTTTATCCCACTGATCCTAGTTTTACATTTGCTGCAATTTAATACTGTGATAAAAAGGTAACATTTGTTGAAAGAATGTAAAGGAGCAAATAATTTTTTAAAAAATTCCTTAAAAATGGGAAATTGCTCATTCTAGAAAATATTATGACGAGTTTAACATATTTGGGAGGAAATACTTTATATGAAAACTTCAAATCGCATGCCAATTTTAGTAAATATTGGAAAGAGAGCTCTTTCATCCACCACATAGGAATTACTATATCTGACATATGTGAATTAACTATGACATCAGTTTTGTCCTGATTACAATGAAGGGTCCTTATTTTCATTCCACACAAATATGAAAACTGCTGAGACTGCCTCTTGTCACAATGACAACTCAAACTTAGTGCAAGAGTGTTGGTTTGGCTGAATGTAACCAAACACTACAAAGGCTGCAGATGTGTTTAGGGTCCTCCTCTATAGAAGATTTTACTGACACACAATGAATGGAGCAATGAAATATTAAGTACAGATTATTGTTTTTGTACTTTTCCAGAGCAAACTTCTAAAAGACACCCCTCTTCCTCCAAGAATATTTTACATATAAATGATTTTTGGTTGTTGGTATTTTCTGAAGGTTATGAAAATGAGAAAATCTAGAAAGAATATTTATCTGGGTTGACAGAGGTAGAAGTCTAGCTATACTGTTGCCAAACACCTGTTGTGCATTTTAGTGCTGTTAATTAAGTGAGATAACTATTTTAAAAAAACAAGTTTTTGAACAAAGAAGTTATTCAAATTATTTTATTAATCTATCTTATTAAGTTAAGAATTATTGTAAGGGTCATCTCCTTCAATGATACAATGGCAATAATTTTCCATACAATTTAATTATTAATAAACTTTTATTTTCTATGTTCTAACATTTTACATTAGGAAGCAAATATATGAATGCTGCCTTTAAAATATAGATGCAAACAAAAAAGTAATTAGAGGAATAGTATCACATTACTTCTACTAGCACAATATTGGAGTTTTGAAAATCTTTGACATTATAACAGCATGTATTGTGAAAAATTGTTCATCCCACTAATTATTACTTCTGAGTTACATGGAATTATCTGCTGTTGCAATTAGCAGATATTGTTCAAATTAAGTTTGGGAACATGATTTTGGGAAGTATGATTGAAGAACTATATTCATAGTGAATATAAGGAATTTATCAAGTATGTTTCTAGGAAATTATTTTGTTCACTCTACAAAATGTCATCAGTAACAACATGATGGCTTACATAGTGCAATAGAGAAAAAATTGTCTTTGGAGTCAAGGACCTGGGTTCTATCTCCAATCCTGCATTTACTCAGAGGATTGGTATATGTTTCGGCAAAGCCCTTATTCTCCTCTAGTCTAGTACTGTTAAAATATGGATTTCTAACAAAATTAGCTTAAAAGTCTGAGAAGATGTAACAAATTAATTAAATACATCTTTCGATAAATAAATATATTAAAATAATACAATACAAATGAAAAATACAATTATATCTAATTTTCAGAAAATAAATATTTCAGTTCATGTATCCTATCTTACCAAATCTAGAAATTCATACTTTAGCTAGAAATACAGTAGGTGTTAGAAAAATATAGTCCATTGAATAACATGTCAGAAATTGGTGCTGTATTTTAATGAACAAGGTGTATGTAAAATTGAATCTAACTCAAAAATCTTCTTAGGTATGTATGAAAGTGAAAAAGGAAACAAAAACAAAAGACAATGAAAGCCTGAATTAAAAGAAAGTTTTAAAATTCCACCCAGAAATTTATGAGATAAAAATCCCATCCTTTTGTTTTTCTAAACAGATATTTTATTAACTTATTATGCCTTAATAGTGTTGAGTATCAGTGTTTTCAGAAACAGCTCTTCCTGTTTATTTTGTTACATTTGAATTGAAAGCAAAGAAACAAAAAATCTGTTTTATCTGATGAAGAAAATATTTGCTGCAATGTTAATAAATTTATCATCAATGAATGTTATCTTACCTAATTACTCCTGAACATGGCTCATCTTTTTAAGAAGTATACATGAAGACCGAAAAACAAAAAAGATCAGGAAAATAATGAATATGTAACCAAATCCACCAAAGAAACAAAAGTTCCACACCCAAAACTGTCCACAATTAAAAGAAAAAGTTAAAATTATCTCAACATTCTGGAAAAAAAAGGGAAAAAAATTAAAGAGTAAAAGCAAGGGAAAGGTAAATCAGTAGTGGGTTGGAATGGAGAAATAATTTGGTCTAAGAATTTCCATGTACCACTAAAGTCAATGGTAGTTTTGCTTTTAAGATAGAGACTTTTAAATTTTTCATTGATAATAACTGTAGCAATTCTTTCATAATCTTTCCATCCATGAATTAAATTGTGGAAAAAGCAGTTGGAAAGAGAAGACTAAAGCCACAAGGCAGAACTTTGTAATGAGCCAAAATCTACAGCTTATGAACAAGTGATAAAAAAGAAGACAGTCAAAACAATAAAAATAAAAACTATAAAAAATGATGTGAACTCAGCAAATTATTAATTTTTAATTGCAACAACAAAAATACACTTATGATTTCAGTAATACAAGCATTGTAATTAAACACTGATATTTTGGTTTCTCAGCTCTTCAGTGGATTTTCAGACATGATCATACATGTGGATATGCAGAAGCCTAAACCTTTAGAATAAAAAAATGAGATGAATACGTCAAGCTTTTAATTTTAGTTTTTCATCTCAACAACTTTGGTGATGCTTGGAATTTTAGAGTATATTGGTAAGAAATTTACTTGGTAAGATGTATCTGTGGTGTCACTGTGTTGACAAATCCCACAGAATGATACATAAAGGTGCAATGCTATCATGGTCAGCTTTGTTTCTAAAGGTTGTCAGGCACTTCAATAAAACTAGAAACATTCAGGATAGTAAGTGCCAAGGACAGGAAGACTTGTTTTTTTCAGATTCTATAAAATCACATTCAATTATACATTTATCTTACGTAAGGAAAACTCATATTTAAAAAATCTAGAACATAAGCACATTCACTATCCAGGCAACCTCAAATCTCCATCACAAGGTTCCCTTATTTGGAAAGATGAGTATATACAGTTGGCTTGAGGACAGCCATTTTTGTAAATCACAAATAGATAGGACCAGATGCATTATAATGTCATGAAGAAAGCAGTGCATTGGGAGTGCATCCATCAACAGAGGTAGGAGAAACACATTCTTAGGACTTCAAGAGTCCAGAGGGAGGAAACAAAGCCACACTTATTTTCTCTATAGAGTAAGTAGATTGAGAAATGAATGATGATACAGATGTTCAGAGAAACTTGAGAAGTGAGAATGTTTTGGGGAACTTGTATTAAATATGAAAACACACATTGTATGGAAGAGCCAAATACTTTGAATCACTTAACACCTTTTTTTTTTTGAAAGTTTAGGATAATCCTATAAATGGGGATAATCACTAAAGTTCTAAATGAACTATTTTTATAAAGTAGTTTTTTACTTTTTGCATTTTAATAAGTAGCGACCAGTACAGGAAATCCCTTTCCATAATAAATAGCATTCTTCTGCTAAATCCATCTTCAGGGAAAATATATTATGCCTGAGTCAATATACTGCTATTTTTATGAGCAAAACATTACATCTAAACAATTATGGCTATTATATAATCATTTCCATTATTTGGGAAAATTTACATTGGCTAGACTTCAAGCAATTTGAGATTATATTGTTTATAGCAAACACATTCTCTAATATACACTGAATAAATACAAATTTCAGTTAAATCTAATTTGTTTATCATATAAGGTTTACATTTTTTTGTATCTACATTTTATCTACTTTTGCCTCTATAACTTCTATTAGGAAGCAGCATGGGAGTAAATACACTAGGGGATCTTCCTGCTTTTAGGTAAACCTGAGTTTTCAATTTTACCTTGTGGAACTGTCTGAGCTGCTTTTTATGTGTGCTCTTTGTTTCTCTTCATTATATTGTTAATAACTTCTGCCATTGCTTTGGTTTGAATATTAAAAGGCATTATGTAAGCAGATAAATATTACTTCCTTTCTCACTTTGCATCCTTTCTCTATGAAATTTAGTCTTACATTTATGGTTTTATTTTATGTTTATAAAGTATGAAATATTTTACACGATAGGATTTTTAAAAGGGATTTTGGATAAACTACATTTCAACTAATTAATCAAGGCTATAGCATCTATATAAAAATGTATAATGTCTTTTGCTCCCCTTTCTATATCCTTGTCATTATGTACAGACAAAGGTATACATTAAATACCTAGTTTGCAAATGCACACTCAAATGTATCAAACTTAATTGTTTCACTTATTTTCTGGGGTCCAGGTGAAGCCTGTGGGCTGATGAACTGAGGTGGTTGGAAACTGGTATGGAGTAAGTGAAATCGATGAGTCACATAACTTCACATGGAGAAAAAAATCATGTCTTCCCTTTCTTCCCTTGTGAAATACACTATAATCTGGCCCACTGTCTTTTTAAGTTGAAACTAAAAATGATTAGGAAAAAGGATGGGGACAGGTCAAGATCACACCCAATGTTCTATCAGAAATCATGAAGAAATATTTTAGGGTAAATACTGAAATATAGGGATGCTCAGTTAACACAAAAAGCAAAATATTTAGACAGTGATCATGAATTATTTGGGTACTCTGGATTATGACAACCCTCCTATACAATTTCATGGTGGGCAACAGTCTAGTAGGTATTTTAGTGGTAACTGACTTTGCTTCATATCTTGAACATCTAAAATCTGTTGTTACTCAAGCAAAGAATCATGCTCAGCACTAATTTTGCAGACAGAAGCTAAATATATTTCCTCCTCTACTTCTGTGACTATACAATAAAGTTCTGTGGCCAACATTCTTTTCTCAGTCTTGGATTCTGTTAAAGCAGCAATTCTTCCAACAATTGAAAGTAGGTAGGAAAGATTTATAATACATGGAACAGTTCTTAATCCTGTGTGTGTTTATATGACTGTTTCACGTGTGTCCTGGATTAATTTTCCACACGTATGTATGGGACTTAATATGTGGCATATGTGTAACTTCATACTATGCTGTTGTCAGGCAGGACTGTGTATATGACATAATACTTTGAATCTGCAAATTTCCATTCCTTTCTATTCTAACATATTAATATAATTAGTATTAAAAATGAAGAGATAATGAAGGCAGTCAAAGATCAGCAAAACAAATGTAAATTGGTTTGACTTGACTCTTCAGTTAGCAAATAAGCCTCCTCCCATGGAGAAGGCACTGGAATGCACCCAACAGCAAGTGTCTAGTAGCCGGTGATAAGGATATAGCCCTTAGACCTAAAACCGCATGATCATTACTTTGTTAATTATTTCTTCCTGGGATCTGATATCTATATTAGTTTAAATGTGTTTTCAGATAGTACAGGACTGTTTATGACTGGAGAAGAATTACACATCAACCATGTTGCAATTCTCATGATGAGTTGGAGTTGAATACAAAAGCACTAATAATATAAAAACAGCTAATTCAAGAATCAAGATTGGGTGAAACTAAATGAAGAACAGTCATATACTGTCACATTTTTTCCTGATTATTTTCCTATGATATTGGCACATCTTGTTTTATTTAATATTTGAAAATATAAACATATCCTATCATATACAAAAAGCAAATGTCAGATTAATAATAATGGAATTGTGTATTACTCCATAAATATGAGCCATATGCTGAAAGAGCACATGAATTTTATAAGTCAAATCTTTCCCGTGTACTTTTACAAAATTGTAGTGTCCAGGTACAGCTTCAAAATTAATAAGAGTAGCACCTGCCTCTACTGCAATAAAAAAAAAATGAATGACAAAGTTCTTTGGACATCTTAAGGGGGACATCACTTCACTAATAATACCATAAATGCTTTTTATTAATCAGAATATTAAACGTCAGATTTATAGGTATAAATATTTATCATTTTAGCTATGGGATTTGTAGCTGAAAGCACAGAACTATCAAATGTTCCTGTATTTAAGAGTGATTTGGAGTCTCAGATGTTTTGCACAGGAAAATGAGAAACTGGTGAATTACCCTGGGCGGCATTCTGTCCAGCTTCTTGCCATCCTGCTACTAACTATACCCACAATTCCAAGCCACACGGAGCCAATGCTTCTGGGGCCTTTTTTACATTTTCCTGATGCTAATAACAGGCAGCATCAGTGAAATCAGTGAAAGGGCAGAATTTTCCTGAGCAGTTTCAGGGGTTGGGGAAAAGCGCTGTCTCTGTGCTTTGTTTTGCATCTGAGTTTTGGAAGGGATGAAGCTGAGAGAGTTTAGCATGCCCAACAAAATGACCTCCTGCTCTTCACTGTTCTTACATGGATGGCTCCTAACAGGAACCTCGGATCACTGCTAAGTTCTGGAAAAATTAGAATTTGGTCTGTTTATAAACTTGTCAACTAGGATTCTGATTTATTCTTTGAAATTTCAGTATGTCAGTGAAGCTGAATTGAGGCCAGGTTAAAAGAAATCCCTTAGTTCTTACTTTTTGGACTAAAAACCTAAAATCCTTTTAAAATCAATGGATGCAGCTCATTGCTGGTTGTCATTCAGATCTTTAATTTGACTTATGTATTAGGTAAGAATTCTGAAAATTACTTGAGGGTTCTATTCTTTAGCACCAGGCACTAGTGGCTTCCCTCAAAGAAATCATGTGCATGGATTAATTAAGTTTAAGAGTGCATGGACATAATGGTGTAAAACAGTCTTTTTTTAAAATTAAACTTATTTCACACACAAGTGCTTTTTTATAGCAGTCACATTTCTGAATTAAGACCACCCTTGTTTTTACTTATGTGCTTATTTTAAAAATTCACATTGTAAAATAGCATGCAAATATAAAGCATTTCTTGTCTCTATGGATTTTCTTTTACTTTAAAAATAAATAAATGAATACAATAATATCCTTTTCAAATTTATTTATTTACTTTTGTTCTCCAGATACTCTGTGTTCATATGAATTACGTGTATGAGTGTGTATGTTCATGTACGTTTAGGGGGAGGGTATGTGTGAGGACAGGAATCATTTTCCCTCAGTTCTATTTTAAACTATAATAAAAATAAGCAATGAAATGTGAAGAGGGTTATTTTATGGGATTAAATACTCCTTTTAACTAATTTGATCAGGGGTTTGAGATTCAGATCTCTTTCTGTAAGTGAGACTAGAAGTCCCTGGAAGACTTTAAAATTCGCATTTCAACCACCACATTCTGAGTCAAGTATGGAAATAAAACTCATTCATGGATTCATTGTATGCATAACCTTAAAATTTAACAACCCAAATACGTTTTTAAGAACTAGTTAACAATTTGCCATTGAGTAAAATCTCACTTCCATCCTTAACTGTGGCTGCTTGTTTCAACTAAAAACCTTTTTAATATTTTGAAAAAAAGAAGCAAACTCCTAGGTAAATTCATGAACACTGAAATCAGAAATGTTATTCTTGTTATATATTAGTTTCTCTTTCTGAGGGCATACTCTCTCCTTTTGGGATTTTGACAGTAACTTCATCCTGTTTAGCATTGCTTAAGGGTTCCGATTCTCTGAACTCCTGTGTGTTCATTTGCTTCTTCTTTGCTTCATTCTTCCTTTCCTTTGCAAGCAGTCTATAGTTTATAGCATTACCAATGAGCAGCCATATGCTTGACGTTACCACAATAGCCCCACTGGCTAAATACATGTATTTATAGTCTCCAGTTACATCCACCAATTTACCTAAGAGAAAAAGAACATCTTTTAAGGTTGCATATAAAGCAGTCGTAAGATGATAACAATTTTCAAACAAACTTTTCTATAGACAGATTATAATCCTCTTATTTAGTGTAAAATGAGGCTTTAACAAAGAAAAACCAGTCTAGATTATGATGTTTACATAAGTGAAGCAAAAATATGTACAGAAATTTACAGCATTATAACACTAGTGCCTTAAATTTATTAAAAATTATTTCCCCAATAAAAACATACAACTAAGACAAATTATGTATATATGTGTTTGTATACTCATAAGTGCTTAGAAGTGTGTATGCATTTATTGTACTCATTACCATAGATGGTAAAAAAAAATCACAAAACAAAACAAAACAACATAGGGCTCGTGGATTCATCAATTAATATTGTTTTGGATGGACACTTCAGATAATTTTTAAAGGTTTTGGGAAATTTTCAGCATTAAGAAACCAGATATGTTTTCCAGAACTAAAGATTCAGTTTTTTTGCGAGGATAGAAAGAAAAGTTCAGTCTGAAAAAAAATCAATAAAACCAAAACCCACACACTCCTTACCATTCCTTGCTCTACTACCAGGGCTAATAGCAGCAGCAGCAGCGGCAAGCGTGTTAGAAGAAATCACCATAATATTAAAAAATATTGACTGTGTGCTTACTATGTGCCAGACACAGTTTCAGTAGCAATCAAATACTAGAGAGAATTCTGCCTGAAAGCCAAGGAGCATCAGATGGCAGAAACAGGATAAAAAAGAAATCTATGGCTACAACCTGGGAGCTTCTACAGTGAGTTCTAGATCTATTACTACGATTGGTAGCAAGTGACATGGTGATTTGCCGATGTTACAGCCATGGGAACTCATGGTTCCTGAAAAAATTTTTTAAGAGAGAAGGACAGTGAGAGAGAGAGAGAGAGAGAGAGAGAGAGAATCAATTTTTATTGAAATTTTCACATGGCTTTCATTGCTCCGACCAACAGTTAGTTGTGTACATAGGTGCTGGGGTTTGAACCCGTGTACTTGCACGTGCCAGGCAAGCGCTGTAACCTCTGAGCCACTGCTCCAGCCTCTGTAATTGTTTTAAAAATATACTGATGCATGTTTTCAGCACATTTAGAAGTGACCAAATCAGATTTTTTTTAAGTCCTTGGAGCCAATGTCTTTTGATTAGACAAGCCAATTTTATATGAAAATATTAAATACTAAACCAGTTGTCTGCTAAATAGTAAGACCTAATGGCTTTCATATTTTTCAACAATTGTTTGGATATCATGATATATCCACATTGGGAAATGTACCACCTAAAATCTTCATTAAATACTAGAGGATAGGAAATGCCAACAACTACACCACTAAGGTCTTACAGGCAGCTCTGATGGCCTACTAACCAATTGAAAAAGTGAAAGACAAAAGTCATGATGGCTTTAAGATGAACAAATTAGACATGAATGCCCCCACTTTCAAATGGTTCTTTATGACAGACAGAAAGCAGTTCCACAGTTGACTGAAAGCATGGGAAATTTTGCAGTACTTGGCTCTTTGCACTAGGGAGCAGGCCAAGAAACTAAGTGAATAAACTTAACAGTTACCAAAAATAATGTAAGGTGGTTGCTGGAAAAGACTGGCCCACACACACACAAAAAAAAGAACTTAATATTCACAACATTCCAAATCTAAGACTAAACAAAGTCATAACTTCAAAATGTAATTATGCATGTTTCTTTATCATAGGTTCAAGATAGCATAATTGAATCTAAATACCAATTCCTTTCAAAAGTACTCAGAACTGGGCTGGAGCGGTGGCTCAGTGGTTTCAGCACTTTCCTGGCAAACACGAAGACCCGGGTTCAAACCCCAGTACCACGTACACAGCTAAGTGTTGGAGCAACTGAGGCTATGTGAAAAACTAAATAAAGTTGTTTCTCTCTTTCTCTTGCCTCTCTCACTGTCCCCCTCTCTTAAAAAAAAAAAAGTATTCATAACTATTTCAAAAGAAAGCCATAAAATAATCACAAGGAAGTCTAACAAAAATCTAATATTCCTGTGATAACTATTTTATTTTTCTTTTTTTAAAAGAGCAGAACAGTTTCTCAATTTTATTGATGGTGCCCTAAACTTGTATTTGTTTCTTTGCTGAGTAAATTTAGAGTAGACACTTTTATAGGTATCTTTAAAAATATTCCAAATCTAATCTAAAGATAATAATTCTCAATTATAAATATAAAACACAAGCTATCTGGTCAAAATAACAACTTTGAATGGATTTTGCTTTATGATGTATTAATGATATAAAAGTATAGCTTCCCTGGCAGGTAACAAGCTACAAATTAACATAAGTAATGTACTGTAATAAAAAATAGATTCTGAACTTTTCAGAACACTATTTTATATTTTGAACTCATTTTTATATATTTTATATATGCAGAACAGAAATCTGTTCAGCAATGATAAAATCACATTTTATTTTGTGATACATTTTTAAAAGCACAAACAAAGCTAATAGGAATAAAAGTCCTGAAAATTATGCTATTAATTATCAATCTAACTTAAGTTCTTAATTTCATAGATCCAGGCTCTGAAATGGATTGAGGTGGAAAGTCGACCAATTATGAAATTTTAAAATATGTAATAAAACCTAAAATTAACTTCTCTAGAGTCTTTCGGGCAATTAGTATTACTTAAAAGCACATTACTCACTGCAAAGAAAGTCTCAGCTAATGGATATTTATATAAATCTTTTTGCTTTCCTTGATGAAAAATATTCTTACCAGCAATAGGAGGGCCAAGAAGAACTGGCCCACACTCCACAACTGTGACGAGTCCCACAGCACTGGAAAATCTTTGAGCACCAACTAGGTCCATGAGAGTTTCAAAGAGGACGCTGCTAACACTCCCAAATCCATAGCCAAAAAATATAGCATATACCACGAGACTTGTGTAGCTCTGGGCCAGAGGGCACAAGAGGTGGCACACTCCAGTGAACATGACTGCAAAACTGAAGAAGTACTGGATTCGGGGCCGGATAAGTTTGGAATTTGCAATTAATCCTCCACAAGGCCTAGCAAACATATCAACAAAAGCCATAACAGACAGCAAGAAAGCTGCGGAATACTCATCTATTCCTCTGTCTTTAGCATATGGAGCCAAGAAGATAACAGGGGCAAAAAATCCCAGAAACATAATGACGTTTCCAGATAGGTAGATCAGAAATCCTCTATGCTTGAAAAGGGAGAAATCTAAATATTTATTAATTTTGTCCCACGTTGATGCCTTCTGTTGGATCTTCTTTGAATCTGTATCTTCTATTCTTATACCAATCTTATTTTTAGACTGAGAAGTAGTTTGTTTGGGTCCAAGAGGTCTCATGAGGGCCCCAGCCACACAGGCATTCAAAAATATACCTCCTAAAATCAAGAAGCTTCCTTTCCAGCCGTAAGTATTAAAAAGGAATTGATTGAAAGGGGCCAATGTACTTAAGAAAACAGGGCTTCCAGCCATGGCCAATCCATTCGCAATGGGTCGTTTCTTATAGAAGTATTTGCCAATTATTGTTAAGGCCGGTTGCAGGTTGAAGGCTAAACCTAAACCTGAAAAGAGTAAGACAAAAGAGGAAAAAAGAAAACACATGTTATGCCACTCACAAAAGAAACTAGTCTTTGGAAAATACATCAAGTGGGGAAGGCAGAATTAAAAAGGCAGCAGCAGGTAGGAATTTCTGAGGATTGTAATTATGAATGTAATTGCACAAAACTAAAAATGTTCTCATAACTGGATGCTTCATAGAATGGTTTAATGTTATTTAAAAGCACAGATATAAAACCAAGAACTTCTACTAATGTATGAAAAATCACAGAACACATTGCAATGCGGGAAAATTTTATTCTTAATGAAAATCTTTTAATTACACAGATAAATTAATCTCTTCCTTTTAATATATGTTGATTTGCAAATACATTTCTTCCTGTGGACAAGAATGAAATTTAAAAATGATAATACTTCCTTTTCACTGTTGAGGAAATGTGAACAGACTAAAATGCTCATAATTTGTAGTTGCCCACAGATATTTCTTTGAATACTATGTAAATAATAAAACAGTAATAAATTTATGCCATTAATTCCATTCTTTACATCCCTTATATTCCAGATTTAACATATATAGATGCACAAGTGGTAACTAAAAAAGAAGTTGTTTTTTTTTTGCTTAAATATACTTTTATGTCAGTGATATAAGCTGATTTTTTTTTTTATAAAAAAGAGAGGGACAGTGAGAGAGAAAGAAAGAGAGAATCAATCGTTATTTAGTTTTTCATGTGGTTTTAATTTCTGGGACACTTAGTTGTGAATGTGGTGCTGGGGTTCAAACTCGGGTCCTTACACATGCCAAGCAAGCGCAATACCACTCCAGCCCCAAGCTGATAGGTTTTATGAGCCAAAATTCCCAAAGCCAGGGAATGCCTTGGCAGTGTTGCATATTGCCTTTGAGAAATAAACTATCTTTTGCGGTTCTCTAAGGCAATATTTGTAACCCCCTCTGTTATCAAGGCACCTCCCAAACTTCTCTTCCTGGCTCTAATCTTCCTGGCTCTAACTGTCCTGGTTCTAATCTTCCTAGCTCTAATCGTCCCAGCTCTAACCTTCCGGGCTCTAACTTTCCCACAGGCACAAGCATATACCCAATGACCTACTTTCACCACTGTCCTTAGGGCAGAGAACCAATC
>PVKS010041981.1:0-15702 GCA_004027875.1 Aplodontia rufa
TAATATATTTTTGAAATTAACCTGTGGAAAGTATTATGAAAAGTGAAAGAAGTCAATCACTGGGGGAGGTGTTGTTCAGTAGGTATAAAGTCAATAGTTGTGCAAGATGAGTAAGTTCCAGAGCTCTGTTGCAGAACATAGTTTCTGTAGTTAACAACAAGGTATTGTGTACTTAGAATTTTCTTAAGAGGCTAGACATATGGTAAGTGTTCTTGATATACTCACCCCTGTGGGTGGAAATTTGAAGGTGATGGGTATGTTTATTACCTGGATTATCATCATAGTAACAGTATATGTATACCTTTAAAATCACCAAATTGTATATCTTAATTATGTACTGTTTTTGTATGCTAATTATACCTCAATAAAGTTCATGTGGCTGAAGGAGGCATATGACAGGCTGTAGTAAATACTTGTAAGTAAACATTGTAGTTAGAATGTTCAGTGGCTGAGTCAGTAGGCGAAATAAATATCCCAGTGACAAAACAAGCATAGCACGTTTTAGAAAAAATCAAAGCCAGTAAACTTTTAGAGAGATTAGACCTTTTAGAAAGATTGGACCTCAGAGAAATGCAAATTTTAGCTTTTTTTTAACCTAATGGATTATAAGAGGTATTCTCTTAGAGTCACACTTACACAGATTGCTGGCTCATTTTTTTCTAGATACAAATAAATTATCAAATCACTGGCTATATTTTTAAGGCTTGAGTTCCTTATTTTTTTCAAGCTGCACACATGAATACCCAGTTTCCTTTACTGTGACCAATACTAGATATTATTTTCTTTAAAGAGGGAGGGAGGGGGAGAGAGAGAGAGAGAGAGAGAGAATCAATTTTCTTTAATTTTTTCATGTGGCTTTTGTTGCTCCAACACTTCATTGTATACTTGGTGCTAGGGTTCAAACACTCGTCTTCGTGCATGTCAGGCAAATGCCACAACTGCTGAGCCACCATTCCAGCCCCTAGGTATTATTATGGTTTTTTTTTTTTAAAGAGAGAGGCACAGTGAGTGAGAGAGAAAAACAAAATCAATTTTTTATTTAGTGTTTTTTCGTGTGGCCTTTGTTGCTCAGACACTTCGTTGTCTACATGGTGCTGGGTTTGAACCCATGTACTCGTGCATGCCAGGCAAGCGCCATAACTGCTGAGCCACCACTCCAGGCCCACTAGGTGGTATTTTTAAGAAAGGCTTTTATTGATCGCTTTGTACATTGGCAGTAGGGAAGATGATTTTTCTGTAGATGTTTATTGGAAGAAATAAACTTATACTCTGGCAATTGGCAAATACTAACATTCACATTACCATGAGTGATGAAAATCACAGTTTACATTTATGTAGCAGGGGCAAGATGGTAAGATTGCTGTTGTGCTAACTGGTTCTTGTGTGCTGAAGACACGGGCAACTTAGGTACCTCAGACGTAGGTATGCTGGAGAGTCAGAGATGAACCCTGCAAATGCTTGAAGGCCTGCTCCATTGGTAAAGTTTGTAAGAATCCTGAGGTCTGGGGAATATCATAATTATCTTCAAAAATGAGTGACAGGCTGCTACATGTGCTACCGTGTGCTGTGAAGAAAGAGAAATGGCATTAGGGTGTCTCTTTGGATTTGGAGCGAACATTTATTACTTTTGGGCATGTTCTTCTGGTCTGCTTGTTGGGTAATTCAGTGGACAATGCTGAAATGTGCGGTGTGCATCTAAAAATTCTGCAAAGGGTCCAGGCTATGATGCAAGCTGACATGCTAGTTGTTATTATGACCTAGTAGACCCATATGCTTGACTTAAGTGCTAGCAAATGATGCCATGTAGTGCCTTTGGCGAGCCTCATTCCAGAATCATAGCTAAGACCCCTTAGAGTTTTGGCCATACTGTTCTCTGCCAACAGCTGTTTCACACTTAAATATAAAAGGCAGCTTCTGGCTTATTACCGGAACATGGTCAAGACTGAATGCTTGAATATAGTACAACACCAATAATCCATCATGAAATGGGTGATATAATCACAAAATTGGATTTGCAAGTAGCTGCATTTCATTAGTAATGGAAGCAGTATAGTTGATACTGGGCGGAAGTAGGTGCAGACGGAACAAAGGAACTGCATGAGCAGGCAGTTCATATTCCCCTTGTTCTCTGTTTGCTTCATTGCTTCTTCCTTAACCTATATTTCAAAGAGGGGAGGAAAAAGTACATGCTTGGTTTATGGGAGAATTCTGTGTCATACATTTTATACATATTTAATTATCACAAGATTTTAAGGTAAATCTTAATGCTTTTTGTGGGGAGGAAAAATTGGGGCTCGAGTTAAAAGAAACCATCTGTCTTTTTAAGTCTTTTTATATTCTTTGCTCTGTTTTGGATGCCAAAAATACATTTTTTCATGTTTAAATCTTAAAATAGAATTGCTCCATTATAAGTAGTAGTATTTCATTTTGCAGAAAAGGATGTTGAGGTTCAGTGAGTTTACTAATCCCAAAGCCTATGATTTTTTTGCAGTAGTAGGCTTTCTCTCAACACGTTTTATTATTTATGAGATAAGTACTTTCTGTATGTGACAGATAATTGAGCTTCATCTCCAAGTATGTTTTCCTGGTAAGAAAACTGGCTAAGAGGTTGGACTTACTCACGAACAACCTGCTTAGTAAACATAAAACAAAAAACTGAACCCAGATTTGTTTGGTTCCAATTTTGGGCCTGTTCCCAGAACATCATACTGCTTTTATAGAGTTAAAGAACAAGTAAGGGTAATTACTTCTCTCAGCTGCCATCCTTTAATGGAATGCTTCTTTCTCCCAGCCCCTATCATTTCTCCCTTCCATTTTTTGGAACCTTATCTACAAACTCTGAATCCATTCCTTGTTACCTGACAAACAATCCCATTCATCAGTATAAGAGAACAGGAATATATGAAAATGCGAACCCCAAGGAAGAATGGAATCTTAATTTTTTTTTACTAAGTTCAGAAGCTCTTTGATCTCCTATGACTGAAGGATTTACAGTTGCAGAAAAATATAGCCAATGCTAATCTCTACTTTCACTTTTGAACTTTTCAGTTTTTCTGATTCACCATACCTTACTAGGCACTCTATTTCAGACCATGGTCCAGATTCCTTAATTTTGCTTATGTAAATGTTTATAGTTTATTTTTTTCCTCTTGTCTGTCCTTTTCCAACTAGTTTGTCTGCATCTACAGGTTTATACAGAGGTTTTTGGTTTTGTTTTTTAAGGCCAAGATGTGTTATTGGGGCAAATATTGTTTCTTTTTAAGGTTTCTATTTTAACCAAGTGACCCTGTGGCAAATCTCTGGTTTTATACTAGCAAAAGTTACTGTATAGTTTCAGGGGTTACTTCTCCTGTTATCGCTCATGTGTCTGCCTCATTCCAAAGTACCCTGTGTGAGTCATTATTTGTTTTTCTCAGCCTGCAGATTGCAGAGCCTTAATAGACAAACTTAAAGTTTGTAATGATGAGCAACTCCTCTTGGAACTACAGCAAATCAAAACATGGAACATTGGAAAGGTAGGTGTAATCATGTTTCCAAAAATAGGACTCACTGTGCCGATCATTTTGTGTTTTCTATGGAAAGAGAAATGACGATGGGTAGCCTGATTCAGCACTTAATAAATGGCATACAGCATATTTCTAGCACAGCTCTAGATCAGTGGCTTTTATCCTGAATGTTTGCCAAGAAAAATTTGTAGCTGAAAATGAGGAAACTGATTGCTTTTTATTTAATAGAATATTCTTTAGACAACTCTAAAAAGGAGCTTTGGATAACATGGGTTGTGCTGGGTACATTCCTGTCATTGTAGACTTCAAAATGTAGGTAGTAGCCATAATATTCTCTCTGAAGACCTATCTTTAGGGATGTCATGCTATTTACTGGTGGTAGCACATTACCTTGATGAGTGCAACAATGAGTTTGGGCCATTTTAGCTGAGAATATAGGCAGAGGTGGGAAGTGAACTTATCTAGGTTATAATGCTCAGCAGTCACTTGTAACAAAACACTCATGCAGTACTTTTGTCATATTCTTGAATCCTCTTTCTCCTCTTCTCTCTTTAGTGCGAGTTATATCACTGGGTGGACCTGTTGGACCGCTTTGATGGAATTCTAGCAGATGCTGGACAGACAGTGGAAAATATGTCATGGATGCTTGTATGTGATAGGCCAGAAAGAGAGCAGCTGAAAATGCTTCTCTTGGCAGTGTTGAACTTCACAGCCTTGCTCATCGAGTACAGCTTTTCTCGGCATCTGTACAGTTCCATAGAGGTAGGGAAGGTTCAAGCCTGTGTAATCAATCTATTCTTAACTGGAATTGTGTACATTCACAGGAATGGCTGTTTTTCTGTGATGGTTGCTTTTTTCATTATGGAGCTCTGCGATTTTATTAAAGGTAATGAATGGTAAGGGGCCAAGGGTGTAGCTTGATGGTAGAGCGCTACCTAGGTTTAATACCCAGCATTCCCATAAAATAGAAAGGAGATAATGGTAAGATGTTTCTTGGGTATAGATAGTACCCTTCTTAGAGTTGATTGGAAGGTTCTATACTGTAGCCTTCACCTTTACCTTTTCAAGACTCAAGAAATGAATGAGAAATATAGTACATGTATTGAAGTATTCTAGAGAATTGGCAGGAATTGATCTTTGTTCCAGGTTATTAGAGAAGCTTCAGATTAATTTTAAACATGTAGAAATGATTTCATTGTGTTTACTATTCTTTTAGGTTTTAATCTCATACTACTTCCCAAAATATATTCAGTTATCCCTTCTACATATACCAAAATCTATGGACTCTCAAGTTCCTCATATAAAATGGTGTGATATTTGCATATAACTTATGTACATCTTGCCAAGTACTTTATTTGTAGATTATTTATGATATCTAATGCAATGTAACTAGCTATTGCACTGTATTGTTGGGGACTGCTGACAAGGACAAAGATGTACATGTTTGGTACAGATGCATTGTTTAAAAAATATTTCTGATCTGTGGTTGGTTGAATCAATGGATGCAAGACACACTGCTATGGGAGGCTGTCTATATCTATAGCATACTCTATTTCCTTGAAGTGGGCAAAGCAGCTAGTAAGTTTTTGATTTGGTCAAAAATCACTATAGGAGGAAATTCTTTCTCTTTAGCCTAACTTTGGACTTTTGAATCAACATTAGTTAGATAACCTGTTAATTGTAGGTATGTTAATTTTTCTAAAGAAGTCAACATCTGGGTGTGGTGGGGCATACCTGTAATCTCAGCAACTCAGGAGGCTGAGCTAGGATCACAAGTTCAGAGATGGCCTCAGCAATTAAGCAAGGCCCTACACAATTTAGCAGTATGCTATCTCAAAATAAAATACAGAAAAGGGGTAGGGATGTGGTTAAGAGCTAATAGGTTCCATCCCTGGTACCAAAAAAAAATCAACAAACAAGCAGAAAGAAAATGGATTAGGAAAAGAGATGGGGTAACTGAACAAAATCCAGCATGCAAGTCTATTAAGTGAGGGGTAATTTGTTGAAGATGAAATATTATGCTGCCCGAGGAGGACCATGGCCTCGAGAAAAAATCAGCAAACCAAAGCACCTTGGTGGGTTCCTAGCTAAGTTACATGTTTATTTTAATTCTGACAAAATTCTTCAATATATTGATGAAATTTAATGTGTTGAAAAACCAAATTGTTATTCTCAGGTTACTTTTGATCATGTACTGTGATATAATAGTGTTGTTTTACATAATTCCTAGAAACAATTGTTATCTTTCACTACTGTATGAAGAACAATTTTAATATTCATCATAAAGGATAATAGGAGTATAGAATTCTCCTTTATACTACTTTCAGTCCAGTTTGAATTCTACGTGTGTATTATATCTACATTTGTCTCTTTCGTAATCTCTTCCTTCCTGTGGCGGGGACATCTGTGCAATTTTGAACTACTCTTCACATTTTTTACTTTTCTTGCCATGTCTGGCCAGCTGATATATTAGAAGCTCCCTGGAGACAAGGTTGCATGATGTAGGTTCTGAAATATTTATAATTTTTTTGTATTGTGAGTGAACTTCCTTGATCGTTTTCTGAGTGTTGACATTACATTGGCATTTTAAGTTTTCGGGGGCGTGTGTGCCTGATACCTTGTACTTTGCCCTGTTTTGTCTCTATAGCATTTGACAACTTTATTGGCTTCCTCTGATATGCAAGTGGTGCTGGCAGTCCTTAACCTTCTATATGTATTTAGCAAAAGATCAAACTACATCACACGTCTTGGTTCTGACAAGAGGACCCCACTGCTAACACGGTTGCAACATTTGGCTGAGGTGAGTGTGGGGTGAAGAGTGGAAGAATACAGAAATTGGAATATTTGGTCCTTTCAACAGGTGTTTCTTAAAATGTCAAAGTGGATTAGAATCTCTGAGTTTATTTAATTTGCTTAATTGAGCAGAGCTATTTGGTGCAACAGCTAAATTCCAAAAAACCTAAGTATTCTCAGTTATTAAGAAGTAATTTTGAGACCTGGAGTGGTGCCTCAGCAGTTAATGCACTTGCCTGGCATGCATGAGGACACTGGTTCGAACCCCAGGACCATGTACACAACGGAGTGTTGGAGCATTGGAAGCCACATGGGAAAAGTAAATAAAATTGATTCTCTGTCTCTCACTGTCCGTTTCCAAAAGAGAAAAAAAGTTATTTTGAAGTATTTCATGAATCTTTGCTCACAAAGCAAAGACTCTTCAAATCTGGCAACTTCTCTTCTGCAGTGAAAATATATATAGAACCACAAAATGTGCATAAGAAGGAAGCAAAGTACAAAAGAAGATCCAAATTTGAGACTTTGCCCAGCTTATTAATACTATGGTAAATAGGTTGTAATTGAAGTTAAAAGCTCTTACAGGAATATTCAACTGAAAGTTATTGTCTAATATTTATAGGGGCTCATTGATAATATATACTCAGGTTTGAGGGACAGCCATTGCTAAAAAGTTTTCTTAGAAGAAAAATATAAAGGCTGGTTTTAAAAGCTAATTTATTTGTTTACCTCACAATTTAAAAATTAAGAAAAGACAAGTTTTGCACTATTTTTAGGTGTTAGGATAACCTGATCATTCTTGTGTGGATATATATATATATAATGTGTAGCAAAGACAAGGACATATGAGAAAGTATAGAGTGAATACCAGTCACCTATAATTCACTCCAATAGAGCCTCTTTTTTAAAATTTGAGCATTTTTACTTAATTCAAAAATAATGATATAGATATGCACTATTTCCTTTTTTCTTTCCTGTTTTTCATTTTTTCTTTTTAATGTTGCTGGGGAAGTGAACCCAGGCACTCTGCCACTGAGTTACACCCCTACCCCAGTTTTCTTAACATATTGTAAACATTTCCTCATGCTGTTTAAAAAATGCCAGACATTTCAACATTGGATGTTCAAATAAGTTAAAAAAAAGAAAAGGAATCCACAGCTGAATGGATGCTTCAGAATCATTTCATAAAATTAAACAGATTAGTAAAATAGTAATATAAACTCTGAGAAAGCTAGGAATTTTTTAAAATTTATAATTATTTCCAGACATCATAATTGGGATGCTGAATCCAGAAGTCACACAAGAATGCCATGTATTAACTCTGCCATCTAATTTTGAATTAGAGGTTCTAACTAATGTACAAGAGAAAAGAAATGAAGACTGCTTAATAGGAAAATTTGTTATTTGTAGGTGATGGGGTTGAGTCTTTTGGTTTCCTGGTGAGACAATATAAACTTATTAGAATTAATAAAAATACAATAAGATAGCCAAGAAAAAGTTCACTATCTAGAAAAAATTGGCTTCTCCATGCATTACTATTAACAGCCATTTAGGAAATGATTAGTTAAAAAAAAATTCAGAGTGAACAAGTGTATAAGTATAGTATCTATGAAATAAGCCCTATTGAGTACAACTTATAAACTTAAGGAAAAATAATGTGTGATTTAGTGTTGAGGAATTCTTAAAATCCTTAAAGCGTAAATGAAAAGGTGTAAAATTTTGAATTTTGTAATAAGTAACAGCTCAATGCTACTTCCTAGGCACTTAACTGGAATGTAAATCAAAACCTTCTTCCATTCACTGAGACAGTTGTCATTTGTACTAAGTATTGTGCTTGCTGATGTGGTTGAGAAACATTCTGGTATAAACTCATGTTATCATGGACCTGTGACACCTTCAAACAGTTGGTTGAATAGCAGCTGTTCTGTGGACAAAATTAAGCAGCACTGCAAGACAAAAGTTGACAGCCCATGATAGATTGAGAGATGTTTAACAGTGTTTAAAAACTGACACATGGAATTTTACACAGCAATTAGAAATAGTGATATTGCAGCCTTTGAAGGTAAATGGATGGCTGTGGAAGAAATTATGCTGAATAAAATCAGCTTAACCCAGAGAACCAAGGGTCGAATGTCTCCACTCATCTGTGGAGGCTGGATCTAGACCCTGCCAGTGAGAAAGATGGTGTATTATCAGGTGTTAAATCCAGATAAGGTATAATGTTATACAACATAATACTTTTTTAGAGATATTGTGGGAAGGGGAAGGGAGGGATAAGGGTGGGTAATTGGGGGGGGCACTCCTGGGGGTAATTCTAATATCCAGAATCTATACACATTTTATATTTTGTTAAAATTGTGTATGGTTGTTAAATAATAAATTTCTCAATTAAAAAATGTAAAAAAAAACTGACAGGACTATTAATGTTGTATATCCAAGGAACTCCTCCAAATTAACAAGGATAAACAGAGAAAGGATATGGATAGGCAGTTCACAGACCAGGAAATCCAGTATGTTAGTAGATGTCCAGACTCCCTAATAATTAGAGATATGAATTACAGCAAGATGCTTTGAAAGCATCAGATCAGCAGAAATTAGAAAACTGTATAATAAGAAGTATTCACAGGTAGGTATATGAGGCTCTAGAAACCCTTATATATTGCTGATAGGAATGTAGACTGGTACTTTTGAGTATATATCCCAAAGACGGTATCATAACTTTACATAAATGTGATATCTGCCAGAATATTGTGTGATTGTGGTAGTGAGGGGTTGGACCCCAATGTAAGTTCTATTATCAGTAGATGAAATAAGTAAAATGTGGCACATGCACACTATAATAGGTCAGTGGACCAACTAATATACATAGGAACCTCAGTAGCTTTTAAACAATTCAGTTTTTACTAAGTAAAAATGTAAAAAATAATGATGTTTAATGCTCAGTACTATTTCTGAAACTTAATATGTCAACCTAAGGCAACAGTTTCAAGAAAAGAAAAATTAAAGGCTACTATATATGACAAGTGAAGTATTGCCATTGGCAGGGAGAAGTAATCTGAATGAACAGCAATGGGATGGATAGATATATATTCATAGGTAAAAGAAATAAGTCTAACCAGCTGTATTTAATTCTTTTAGAGAAGTAGACCTTTACTTATTGATTTAAAAGATGTAAGTAGAGAAATGCCATCTTTTTGCATGGAAAGATCAAATATAGTAAAAGGCTTCTTTGAGATTAGGGTCAACAATTTTTAATTGTTTTAAAAATCTTGTTACAGCAGGAAATGTTTAAAAGTAAGTGTTATGTGTGATATTTTAAAGAGTGAAGCACATTTCAGTTCCTTTCCTCATCTTTTCTGTGTAGGGCCAAGGCTTCACTTTGAGTAAGAAATAGTCTGTTATCTTGCATTTCTTTAAACTGATGTAACAATGTAAAGACATTTGTAAAGGAACCTGAATGCACAATCATTTCTTTCCCCCTTAATTTGACTCAAGTTTAAATTTAGTATCTTGTCTTTTAGTCGTCTCACCCCCAGCCGCCACTGGGGATTGAATGCAGGGCCTTGAGCATCTCAGTCTTATAAAATAATTCGCTTTGGTTTACATAGAATAGTTCCCTTTCCTATTGAAATCATTGTCTTTTATAGTGTTGGAAATTATATATCAAATAGTGTCAGTATCACCTAACACAATTCACCCTACTTTTAGACTGATTGATGCTTTCATAATTTTCATTACATTAAATGTTCTGAAAGTTCAGAAAGTAAAGGTTAAGGTGCAGAATGTACTGTTAAATGACGTATATGTATATATTAACTATGAATTTTTGTGAGTTGTGTTTTTGCTTGTTTTTGGGGGGATGGTGGTTCCGAATTACCAAGTTCTTTTCTTCCGTTAGGTCATTGTACCACTGATGAAGATTGCTTAAATGCTTGCTATTTTGTTCCTTTGCATTTTGGAGTACCTTGGCCTTTGACATGTGTGCTTGTTTTTTTTTCTGGATTGGACTAACAGAGTGTATAGACAATGTTGATTTCTAGTCCTGGAGTATTTTGGAATCTTCACAGATGTGTAGTACATTGTTGCCTTTAGTGTAATTGTGTGCTTGATGTTTTGGTATGCCATTATGTTAAAAGAATCTTTCAGGTTTGAGTGATTTAAAGGTAGTGTTCTAGGGGTTTAGTAAATAGCTCCCATTACCAGTACCCATCATTAGAATTTAAAAGCTGGTGCTGGAGCAGCGCGACTCAGTGGTTGGAGCACTTCGCTGGCATGCGCAAGGACTCGGGTTCAAACCCCAGCACCTCATACACAACTAAGTGTCAGAGAACAAAGGCCAGATGAAAATGAAAATAAAATTGATTCTTTCTCTCTCCCTCTTTCCCTCTTTGAAAAAACTTAATATTTCTCGGGCTGGAGTGGTGGCTCTGCGGTTTCGGCGCTTGCCTGGCAAGTAGGAGGACCCGGGTTCAAACCCCAGCACCCCGTACAAAACTAAATGCTGGAGCAACAAAGGCCATGTGAAAAACTAAATAAAGTTGTTTCTCTCTTTCTCTCTCTCTCACTGTCCCTCTCTATTTATTAAAAAAACCTTAATGTTTCTCAAAAATGTAGAATTTCTCTAAAAGTATAACTTATTGATGTTGACTGCCTTGCCCATTGTTTGGATATAAAACACTAGTTTTTTAACAATGATCTTAATAAAAATCTTGGTTTGTGTATTTTCATTTTTCAGTTAGCTTCCTCAACCTGAATATCTTTTTGTCATCTCTGCTTTGTACAGTAAACATGCATTCAGTTGCTTATTGAGAAATCAAGACTTAATTCTGTCAGTAAATCAAATTAGTCTTGGTTTCTGTATATGTAAAATGGAAATTATAATATCTGTGATAGAAATCTATAATATCTGTAAACCTATAATATCTATAAATCGTAGTTTATAGGAGTAAATTAAATAAAGTCGTGAGTAAAACTCTTGAGGGTTAATGCCAATCATGATGGAAATAATAATGGTAGCTTTCATTGACGGATGACTCCCAGCTCATGAACTACATGCTATTCTCATTTTTGCATTTCTATCTTACTGTAACATTGACCACTGTGGGGTATTTTTGTCATTAAATTACAATTGCACCATATTTTTGCATCTTGATTTTCTTATTCAATATTTTGTTTAAAAGTCGTTTTTAAGTCACCCATATAGCAATTTAATTCATCCATAATATTCCACCATTTTGACGTATCATAATTTATTCAAGTACTTCCCTATTGGTGTATATTCATCTTTTTCCTGTTAAGAATGATGCCGTGGGGTAAAGAGGTGGTTTGGCGGTAGAGTACTTGCATGACATGCTTGAGGCCCATGGTTCAATTCCCAGCACCACATACATAACTAAGTGAAGGAAAAACAAAACCAGATGAAAACATTTTTTAAAAATGAACTCTTTCTCTTTAAAGAAGAAGAAGAAGAAGAAAAAAGAATGGTGTAATACTGGATATGGTGGAACACTCCTGTAATCAAAGTGACTGAGGAGGCTGAGGCATGAGTATCACAAGTTCAAAGTCAGCCTCAGCAATTTAGCGAAGCCCCAAATAATTTAGTAGGACTCTGTCTCCAAGTAAAAATAAAAAAGGGCTGGGATGTGTCTCAGTGGTTAGTACTGTTGGGTTCAATTCCCAGTACCCCCCAATGATGTCATATTAAGCAATTTTGTATATATGCCCTTAATTATTTGTACTTTTTATATTATGGAGAGATGAAAGGATGAATACTGGTTTGGCAGAATCCCAGAAATCTCAGTGTTTCTTAATTGGACTTTTCTGATTAGTATGTAGCTTAAGCACCTTTTTTTGTATTTGTTCATTAGAATTTCCTGTTATAAATGGTCTTTCCATATCTTTTGTCTCCTATTGATTTTATTCCCCTACTACAAAAGCCATATTGGACTTATTAGTCATTTGTTAAATATGCTATTTCCCTAAATTATTGTGTGTTGTCTTTATTGTTTTTTGTAGTTCATCTTTTTAAAAAAATGACTGATTGAGGCTTTTAGAAAAGGAATTATCATGCTTTGGTATTTATCTTAAAAGTGACTTTTTGTGGGGCTGTAGCGGTGCCTCGGTGGTTACAGCGCTTGTCTGGCATGCACTAGTATGTGGGTTCGAACCCCAGCACCACATATACAACAGAGTGTCAAAAATGAAAGTCACATGAAAAACTAAAAAAATTGATTCTCTCTCTCTAAAAAAACAAGACAAAAGAGTAAAAAATGACTTTTTGTGTGGTATCCTTTGTCAAGGTACTTTTCAATGACTCAGTGAACTGAGTGATATAGGTTACTTGTATATGTGAACAGTGCTCTATAAATTGAAGAACTTTCTTCATGAAGAAGTCTTAATGAATTCATTAAAAGACAGTTGGTTAGGCCCTGGAGAGGTTGCTCAGTGAGTGGTACAGCACTTGCCTGGCATTCATGAAGATCTGGGTTCGAACCACAGTACAACACACAAAAGTGTTGGAAAAATTTAAAAAAAAGATTAAAAAATAAATAATTTTTTAAAGACAGGGAAACAGTATCTGCAGTCCTTTGGTGTTTAGAGTGTCTTGAGCATGGTTATTTTCTTTCATTCATTTATTATCATTTTTTAGAGAGAGGGAGAGAATGAGAAATTTTTTTATCATCTGGCATTTGTTTCTGATACTTAGTTATATGTGTGGTGCTGGGGTTTGAACCCAGTCCTCATGCATGCCAGTCAAGCACTCTAACTTCTTATGGCACTGCTCCAGCCCTCAAGCATGGTTATTTCATACCTGGGTTCTTAGTATAATCTATGAGCTGCCTCTTGAATCCTTCCAGCTGATACTTTCAAGGAGTATATGCCTAGCCCTTTTCTGGGTATAGTATAAAGCATTTTCTTGAAGGAGTGTGCCTTGTAGTTGAGAAAACAGTATTAATGTATAGGAATGAAAATGGCAAAGAACTAGTATTTCTTTAATAGTATTGAAGAATCATAAACATTACATAAGATGAATTTATCTTATTGGTAAAACAAATTTTCCTAATAAAAATACATGCTTGGTATTGTAAAAATTTAGAAATGGATGAAACTATTTTAATCAGGTGTCTGTTCTTATTTTGTTAAATTTTCTTATCTTTATACATATTTCAGTCAGTGACTCAGATCATGGTATACATACTTTTATATTTAGATCTATTAGTGTGTTTTCCCATTATGAACTTTGTAAGAATCCATTCTTAATACAATGGTACTGTCTGAGAAATGTAACAATCACCAACCTTCATAAATCAAAAAGTTGGCCTGGTTTTTTAGGCATCTAAGTTTGTCATAGCTTTCTAATTACATGGGCTTGGTTTTTATTAGATCATAAAAGTTAGACATGTGGTGACAGAATAGAAGTATTCTAAATAAGTGGGGAGAATTGAAGAAGTAAGAGCAAAGTATTTCTGGGGATGAAGTCTTTTGATCTCATTCTGCCTTGACTTACCTGTCTCTTCTTATATAGTATCTAAATTTTGTACCCTTATCCTGTGGTTTTTTAGGAAATTATGTGTCTTCAGTGGAAGTCCTGGGAAGAGCAAAGAAAATATTGGGGATTTGGTGAAGCAGTTCATATCAACAGAAGAAAGATTATTTGATGAATGATATTTTAATTGCTCAATATTCAGAGAGCAATTAGGATAAAGTCCACCTCAAAGTAAAATTAAGATCTGTTAAATTGATCAATGTTAAAAAACAGGAATCTATAAAAGCATTGAAAAAAGTATAACTGCATGTTTTATGTAATCTTTATAAATACATTTTTTAAAAGAAGGAACAGAGAGAGAGAGAGATGCATTTTACTTAGTTTTTCATGTGGCTTCAGTTGTTTGGACACTCCATTGTATACGTGGTGCTGGGGTTTGAACCCATGTACTCGTGCATGCCAGTCATGCGCTGTAACTGCTGAGCTACCACTCCAGCTCTATAAACACATTTTTCAAAGAGGAGTTCTGGGGGCTGGTGCGGTTGCTCAATGGTTATATTCTTGACTGGAATGTGTAGAATGCAGGTTCGAACCCCAGCACAGCATACACGATGATGTGTTAGAGCAATGAAAGCCACATGGAAAACTAAATAAAATTGATCTTTCTCTGTCACTGTCCCCCTCTCTAAAAAAATAGTTTTGAAACAAAAGTTCAGCGATACTAACTTTTAAATTTGCCTATATAGTTAGGTTCTCAATTTCTTTGGGTGGATTCAAGTACTGTTTAGTATCCTTTCATTTCACCTTGAAGGACTCTTTTATAGCATCATCGTGGCTTCTCTCAGCTTTTGTTTATATGTGAATTTTTTGATTGCTCCTTCATTTTTTTTAAAAGCATCTCCCCTATTTTATGAGAGAGGGACAGAGAGAGACAGAATCAACTTTATTTAGTTTATCATGTGGCCTTCATTGCTCAGATCCTTTCTGGTGTGCATGTTGCTGGAGTTTGAACTTGCATGCTATCGCTTCAACCCCTTTCATTTTTTAAAGAGTGAAACTTTTTTTTTTCATCTGGTTTTTGTTTTTTCTGAACTTAGTTGTGTATGATGTGGTGCCAGGGTTTAAACAAGGTCCTTGTGCTTGCCAGGCAAGTGCTATACTACTGAGGGACTTCTTCAGCCCTGCCCTTCATTTTTGAAGGATGATTGTGCATTTTGATAATTTTTAAAACACTTTGGGTATGTCATCCCACTGCATTCAGGCCCTCATGGTTTCTGGTAAAAACCCAGCTATTCATCTTACTGAAGGTTTCCTTTCTTTAGATTTACTCCTTGGTCTTCACATTTTGATTGTAACGTATTGCCTTGGTATGGTTCTCTAGATTTGAAGTTCTTGGAGTTTGTTGAACTAATAGGATTTGTAGATTCATATCTTCATCAAACTTGGAAAATTCTCAGGCTTCATTTTTTAAATGGCCTGTGTGTCCCTTTCCTTTCTCTTACCTCTTTTTAAACTCATTGTGTATGTGTTTAGTACATTTGACAGTATTCCACTGATCTTTATAGTCTTCAATTTTCTCTTTCTCTTCTACTTTTCAGACTGTAATTTCAATTAACCTATTTTCAGGTTCACTGATTTTCTTCTGCCTCCTCACATCTACCAATGAACTCATGAATTTTTCCTTTCCATCATCGTATTTTTCAGTTCCAGAAGTTCTTTTGCTTCCAACAAAGTTCTTTTGCTTCCAACAAAGTTGACATTCTGTTCACTGAGATAATCATTCTTGTCATTTCCTTTTTGTTTTGTTTTGTTTTGTTTTGTACGATTTCCTAAAGGAAATATTTCATTTTTATTCTTTGTGTATTATACCTAGTGTCTAGATTTCCTTGGGAATGGTTTGTGTTCATTTATTTTCTCTGC